>JANIJG010022427.1:96897-107509 GCA_024611175.1 Megaceryle torquata
AAATATTATTTTTTAATTTATATTTTTTCATTAAGAAAACAACCAACCAAACAACCAAAAAATAACACAACAAAGAAACAACCAACAAGGAAAGCAGTTTAAATTTCAATCAACTGTACATTATATGAGCAGTGACAATATCAGCCTAAGGATTTTCACCCATTTCCTTGCCCCAGTGTTTAGATTTGGCTGAAAGCCAAATCAATTCCTTGTCCCTATTCAATGTGTAACCTTACAAAATTGTGCCAACACAAGAGAGAGGTTATGAGGTTTAATTATTGGGAACTGAGCGGAATACTTAAAATTACTCCTCTCAGTTCCTGGAAGAAAATGCAATATGCAGTCTATTTTCACTCTGCGGGTGTGGATTTTTGTGGAGTGAGGCAGAGGCTAATTAAGGTTTAGTCCCCCTTGTCACATAAGTACTGACTCGTGAAGTGCTGTGTCCACAACACCTAATTCAATTTAATCATTGTGCAGCCTTGCCATTTCTGCTGGAACTACCTGCACTGCCCTCATAGCCTTCTCGTGAGTAGGAGCCTGTAGAAGGGAGGGGAGAGGTAAAAATATACTAAAGAAATAAATGAAGAGAAATACATTAACAGACACATCCCTGCCCTGAAGAATGGGCAGCATTCACTTGATGAGTCTAGACAGACTTTTCAGCTACTAGATGGTAGGGGGAAATTCAGGACCTGGTTTGTGTGGTGAATACTGCAGAATGTTCTACATTTTTGTAGTTGAGGTAATTGTCTCTGTATTGGGATGAGTTAATTAAACATTACTGCAATATTTACTGATGTCTGTTTGGTTTCTAAAACCACTTAATTCTATGTTCCTCTCCATTGATTCCTGCCAAAACTATCTCATCTACTCCATGTTTCTTTTTTTGTTTTACGTTACCTTCAATAGCCCACTGTGGTTTTATCAACATGTTGCTGTTCATACCTATGCTACTGAGGAAGAAAGTGTTACAGATCAGAGGAAAGCTGTTTATTGTCACTGGAAAGGTAGTTTCACATACTAAAAATATATTTTGGAAAGGATTTTACTACAGTGTTTCTTATAAAATTCACTTAGTACTGCATATTGCATAGGAACTTGTGAGAGATCTTTGGATATTTTTTCCATCTATCTTAAATAGTTGCAGTAATGTTTCTATTTTATAGGCACAGTGATTTAAGTACAATAGTTCTTACTATGCATGGAATTGAATGCCCTCAACTCCCCATTAGTCTAAGTTGAGAAATGCCATTACTGAACAGAGTAGAGTTTCCTCATAATTCTGCCTGCAGTCGATAGTTCATATACCATGCAAATAGACTTTTCACATATTCTACCACTCAAGATCACGGTTGTCTACCTCACAGTAATGTTCCATGGTGAGTTTACTTTTTGCTTTCCATCATCTGTTCCCTTCAAATCAAGGGAAGCACACTTATTGCCACCCTAGCATTTTTAAATGCATTCTTTATATTGCTAGCTACCTCTTGTGTTAAAATTATTGTCATGGCTTCAAAGCTGACATTCTGCCCTTGGCTGTATTGTAGAAGCCACATTCCATTGACAGTCTTTCATAGCAGATGCCTTGATTGTTTGAGTAAGAGCTAAACTATGGACTGCCATTTGATGTTCATGCCATTCAGCTTCAGACCTACAAACAGTATGAGCAGAACCACTCCAGAAGAAGAAATTTTCTGATGAAGAATAATGAGACAATCTGTGGGACTCTGGTCCTTGAACAGGTCATTCTGTGCTTGCTTTAACATAAGCAACTAGGCTTTGTCTTGTAAAATGTGTCAGCAAGGTCCAGGTTTGATTGGAATCCCCTTGGTGAACCCTCCAGATCAGCGTCTTTTCAATTTATGGGTTAAGGTTACTTTTTGGGTTAGCTATTCACTGCCTTGATGACAAAATCCCATCTGTGAATGCAAGGTGACATAATTTTGTTCCTTCTCCCTCTTGAGATTAGCTGACAGAGGCACTATTTTTTTTTTTTTTTCCTGGGGAACTCACTTCAGTGACCTGATACCGTAGGATCTGTAGTCCTCAGAGGAACAAAAAGTACATATCAGTGTGAACATAGCTTTAGAAAATATTACCCATCATGACAGGCAAAGGGACTCCTCTGACTGTACAACCTAAATAACAGAGTGGGGAAAAGGGAAAAGCAGAAGAAAAGGAATATGATATTGTCTTCAAATATGTTTTAAAAATGCACTGCTGTTAGGAATGGTGAAGTCATGTGTTTTCCACATCTGTGCTAGAAAGGATGAGAAGTAATGAGCTTCAGCTGTAACAGGAGAGGTGAAAGTTTTAAGTTAAGAAAGCCATATTAATAAGGTATTTTAAAATACTATAGCAGTTGCATATTAAATTTACAGGGGTTGTCTATCACTGAGGAAGTGAGAAGACCTCTTTTGAGATGAAGATGTAATTGATCCCACCTCACAACAAAAGAATAGGTTCTGAGTTTTACAGAGTCTGCTGCAGGCTGTGATCTTGACATTCAGGGCGGTGATATACATTGGAAAATGACATGCAGAATCATAATGTCCAAGCAGTGAAAGGCAACTTTTCATTCACACTTCCAAATTTAGGAAGCAAGGACAGGTCAGTATGGTCTCACCTCTGTGAGGAAGCAGTTGTCATGGAACTGGTTCAAGAGAAAGAAAGTGATGAGTCTTTTCCAGGGACCTTCAGTAGGTACTCAGCTGGTAGTCTGAGTTGGTTTGAAGCTGTAAGGGTACAGCAAGAGCGGGCTGCTCTGCAAAGGAAGGCAAACTGGGAGTTAAGGGTGGCAGGTAGTCAGGCAGGGACCTCACTGATAGGGTGCAGTCTCCCAGAACCTCAACAAGAACAACAGAGCAAGTCTGGTGGTATTAGCCAGGGTCTGCCACAGCCCAGTAATCACAAGGTAAGTCGTCTGTGACAAGAAAGATTTGAGGTCTATCCAGGAAGTCCAGATAGCAAGTCAGAGGCAGGGCCAATGAGGCTCAAGGGGATGGTCTCTGAAGCAAGACAGCTGGAGAGCCCAGGACTTGTGAGTGGAGGCCCCAGGTGAGGCTTCTCACTACTTTTTCTCACAGCTTAGATGTTTCCATGGAAGTGTGATTGAAGCTTGAACAGCATCACCATTTTAAAGCAGAGCTCAAACACAGGCAACTAAACTCTCAGATGTGTAGGATGGAACTGGCTGCAGAGGAGGATTACAGAGAAAGATGGCTGCAGGCTGGTCAGGGGAACCGGAGGCTGTTGGTATACTCAGGACCCTGGCAGAGTTCACAAAAGAAGGATGTAAGAGAGAGATTCAATCTGATGTCCTGTATATTGCATTTTGAGTCTGAGTTTTAACAGAGACAGAATTCTTCATATTGCACTAGAAGAATAATTAGTCCTCCAGCTCCTGATCTAGCTGTGGGAGGTTGTTCTTTTGGCCCCTCCTGATCAGAAGTATCATGTACACAGTAGAGTTGAAAGAGACACTGATGATACTGTTTGTGCATTGGAGGCAAGGTGAGGTTTTAGGATTTCTTTTGCCTTAATAAGGAGTCTAGAGTTCTGTCCCTTTACTAAGTACGTTACTCTAGAGCTCAGAAGTCCTATCCAGGAAGTTGCCTATATTCTACCCACTGGAGTGGATGTGGGTTGTTATCAAAGCTATTAGATTCTTGTTCTGCTTGAGAGAATGTCCTGATGAATAGTAGAAATGGAACTCATGATGAACCTACTTGGTTAAATGATCTAGGCAAATTCTTTTTGTTAAATGGATTTTAGGTATTAATTTCTGAAACCTGTCATTGAGCTTGGGGTCACTTAATTACTTTTACCATTGCCATCCACAAAAAAAGTATTTTATCTTTCCCTACCTCTTGCTCTTGAATTTGGATTTAGTCCTCTTGATTCTTAAGAATCTTTGATTGGGTCCAGGCTACTATTTCTCCTTTCTAAAAAGGTAGCTTTCTGCATAGCTGTTATCTTTGTTAGGTAGATGAGAGAGACTCGTGGATACTTCTCTTTATGTGAGAGGGTAGGCTATTCCTTCACATCTGTCTGAAGTTTTCTCCTGAAAGTAGTTCTTTAGTTCCATTTACGCCAATACATTAACCTACTATGGATCTCTCACTTATTTCTCACATGTCAATAGCCAGAACATTCTACCTGTGCTGTTAAAACTTGCACTTTGTCCACACTATGAGACTGTTCTGGAGCTGAAGAGATCTGAGGACAAAGCTCTTTATATGCAAACACTGTTTGCCAGATAGCTGATTGTTTGTGGTTAACCACTGTGTGTATGTATATGTAAAGACAGAAAATGTGAAGATAAAAACTAAAGGTCAGTAAGCAGAGTTCTTGGAGATGGACAGTTGACATGTACTCACTGCCCCATCTTTTTCTTCTGGTTCGCCAGAGCCCATGAGGATTGCTGGAGTACTGAGATGGGAGGACAACAGAAATGGCAATGACTGTTATTTCTAGTCTACTGTACAAGCGTACGTGTGGAGTCAAAAACTTTGACACGTGAGGGTGGAAAGTTTAGCAGCATGCTCTCTGATGATTCAAACCTGAAATTTTTGTAAGGGAGACATGGCCCATATGTCTTGAAGAATTCTGATTACCGACAAATAATCTGTCATTGGCATGGATATTTGTGGGGTTAAATGTCACATGATGTTTGTGATAGGACCCATCTGATTTTTTTCTTTTTTTTTCCTAGAGGACGATTTTTTCTGTGTTTCTAAAAAAATATCAGTAAGACATAAGTAATTAATAGCCTTTACTGTTTCTACATAAGAAAGAGTACAGTACTACTGCAGCTTTTTTCTGTTTGTTTGGTTTAGATTGTTTAGGCATCTTTAAAGGGAAGCATAACTCACACATAAGAAAGAGTTGTAGCATGTCCTACTTCTGGAGGAATCTTCTCCAATAACACTAAGTTTTTTGATCATACAAAGACACAAGTTTCAGAAGATGGTAAGTGTTTATGCTCTTATTTCTGCTTATATTTCTAAGAGATTTTCATTTAGGGTGCTTTTTGATAATGTGTATGTATGATTTTATTAGTATTTCTATTTTTCATGTATGTCAATTGCATGAAAGCAGGGTTTACTCCAGGAAGGCAGTTGTTTTCATAAAGCATAGATATTCTCTTGATTTTGCATGCCTGATGAATTAGGGTAATGAAAGTGATCAACAGAAAACCCTTAGATCCACGTTTCATCAGAAAAGCTATTAATTTGGCAGCTGTCACATTACACTGCCTCTCCTCCCCTGGTGCCCATGGAACAGAGGGACATTCCATGACACTGGGGAACTGCCCATGAGTGGAAAGATTTTGAATATTGAAAAGACAATCTCCACAAGAGCCAGACTTGGATTACAAAATCTCTGCAAGTAATCCAAAAGAGCATTTAGGTGCTTTCAGGCCAAAAGGCTGTTTTTTGGGGGTTTTTTTGATGTTTTGTTTTTGTTTTTGTTTTTTTTTCTTTCCTCTTCAGCTTTGCTTTTCTATTAAGTATTTTCTTTGTCAGAACACTCCCTACCTCAACAAACTGTGTATTAGTTGGCATGCTTTCCTGCATGCTAAAGAGAAAGGGAGAGGTGATTGTTTTTTCTGTTCTTAAGTGCTTGGAATATATTTAGGAGTTGTGGATGTTTTGATGATGAAAAGTAGGTGCATTCTAGGTAATTGACAAAAGAGATCACATTTCAAACTGTTAGTGTTTAGAACAGATGGTTATTCTGTTTAGGATAAAACAAACTGATAAACAATCAGTTGGATCTGTTCAGCCTGGAGAAGAGAAGGCTCCAGGGAGACTTTATATCTGCCTTTGAGTACCTGAAGGGTGGCTACAGGAAAGCCAAAGAGGGATGTTTCAGGGTGACAGGACAAGGTTTTAAACCAGAGCAGAGTAGATTTAGATTGGACATTAGGAAGAAGCTCTTTACTATGAGGGTGGTGAGACACTGGCATGGTTTGCCCAAAGATGTTGTGCATGTCTCATCCCTGGAAGTGTTTAAGATCAGGCTGGATGAGGCTCTGAGCAACCTGATCTAGTGGGAGGTGTCCCCGCCCATGGCAGGAGGGTTGGAAGGTCCCTTCCAGTTCAAGCCATTCTATGATTAAGCCTAAACTAAATTTTCTTTTCAAAAGTAATTAAAAAGAATACTGAAACTGTCTCAATGCTGTGTTTATATATGAAAACTGGCAACTATATGTTATTACTTAATAAATCTTTCAGAAGTTATTTGTATTGCCACTAAATAGTTTCTATTTAAATTCAGAAAAATATTTGCTAGAACTATCAGAAACATTTTGCCAATGAAAGGCTGCTATGAGATCACAGAAGGGGATGCGTTAAGTCAGAGTTTTTTAAAATAAAACATACTTTTCTAAAGGTCACCTTGCACAGAACAGGTTTTATAAACTACGGAGTTATAAGCATCATTGTATCAGCTAAGAAACTTAATATATAAAACTGGAGTAACTGTGTTACAAATGCTGGAAAGTAAGAATTTCATTGCCAGTCCCTCTGAAGCATGGAAATGTCCTTCTTCGTGCCTTCCAATCAAAAACTTTAAGGGCTTTTCTATTTTGCAGTAGCTCCTGTGCAGATGCTTCTTCTTCCCTTGCATCTCTGTTTACTTGCTTTCATGACCAGGGGCATGGGTAAAGCCAAAGCTATGTTCTAGCTTGGGCTGCAACTCTGCTCACCTTGCAATGCATAATCAGCTTCACTCAAATAGTGTAGTCCTTCACTGACCTAACCACAATCTCCCTGAGGTCCCCAGATTATTCCCACAAGTTATTCTACAACAGCTATGACTTGCTGGGAAAGAATCCTACAGCATCTAAGCACAAGGAAACATGTGATATTGCTGTTGGACGTACAGGAAAGGCAGAAGCAGAGAGGCGGGTGGGTCTTTGGGAATAGGAATATTTGAACCATGTAGCCAGACCTGGGTACCAGTTATTTAGGTTGTATAAACATACAAGTAGCTTTGTGCAGACTTGCTCAGTCAGGCTAGATTCTAGTTGCATTTTTAGGGAAACATTTTTCATGTCTACAAGCCAACGCATTGATGCTTAACAACTATGCATTTGATTTGGTGCTTACTTTGAGCTGCTGGGACTGACCATGTTTGTATTCAAATGGTTTTATAGTTGACATACATCTGACTAAAGCATCTTAATTTTTATAACATATTAGAAAATACAGAATTATTCTTGTTTTATTTACTAGGTTAGTTTTATGCCTTTTTCTTGAGGCGGTTTGGGATAGAAATTGGAAATAAATACAATTTAAGATATTTTTGGTTTTGTTTTAATTACCTCATGAAGCAGTTTAAATATGCTCTTTGGTTTTTTAATAAAAGCATAGCACACATTAAGGTAGATTGGATATATTAAATAGAGCACATGGCTAACTGAACTATTTGTTTCTGATCACTCTGGCTGCACTTAAGCCTTTGTGAATTGTACTGGCTGTCCTTGTCCCCTGATAATTCAGACAATGTTCTGCTTGCATAGCCAGGGAAAATCACAAGGTGACTGGACCTAGGAACAAGGATGATATGAACCTGTGTCATGTCCCAGTAAGCCACAGTGAACCAGCTGCAATGTGAACTTGGCTGAGGGAGCTGTGAGGCATTCCTAGGTCCAGCTCTTCAGGCACAACCTAAATCCTTTCAGATATTAGAGCTGGTTACTTCCTCAGTTCATGATTCAGCACGAATCTTGAAAAATTCTGGCAGCGTACACGTCTGCAAGTTAGCGCAGACTGCCAGTGCAGACACGACCTTTTCAGATTCTTACCCCAGCATATTTCATAACACCTTACTGGTATAGATAAATATTGAAATTTGATTTTAAAGAGCTTTCCTATCTATCAGCAATTATTCTGAACAAAGCTGTGATGTGAATGCAAATGCTGTAGGTATTCTGAAATCACTTCCTACGTAGACATATTTGCATGACAGACCACTGCGTAAACTGTTGGATATTCCCATTTCAAGAGACTTCTGAACTTCACTGATGCAGTCTTGCAGATTAAATTATTCCAGACTAGTTTTCTACATGAAGCTATTTATTTTAGGGAGATTAAAAAAAAAAATTAAAAAAAAAATAAATCTGTTTTCCTGGCTTAAGATAAACTATGAGAAAAAGTGCCTGTGCAGGAAGTGATTCCAGAATAGTTACAATGCATTATATTTACTTCCTTTTTTTGAGAAAACATGAGCACTTCAGCTGCATGCTTTTCTTTGGCCACCTGTAAAGCACTGGGCTGATTATAAGTTAATACCTTGTTTCAAAGTCCTAAATATAACAGATTTTGTCTAAATCCAAAACTTCTTTATTGAAACACTTCCTTCTCCACTCATCAGGTTGCTGATTAATGTGCAGCAAAGCAAGCATTTGTTCAGTTTAAGATGTTACAATCCTGCCTGCCAATCTGCCAGAGGTTCTCCCTGGTTCCAGAGTCATCAGAGCAAACCTGTGTCTCAGCCATGGCAGTTCACAGTCTGGCACCTTTGTGAGCACCTAGCATTATTATGCCTTAAGCAAATATATCTGAATGTGAAATGGAGAGGCGGAGGACAGACACATATTCTTTCTGCCACCTTTTTAAGAGTTGTAATACCTTAAACACTACAAGTAGATTTGCCAGTGCTTGTCTGTCAGAAGGCCTCCAGACAACATCCACTTTTTGGAAGTCCTCCCAAAATGCCAAGGGCGAGACAATAATTATCCTTTTTGTTAGAGTTTAGAGAGTGAAACATGATCCTCTACATCTTTTACCCTCACCTTCTATTTTTTGAAAGTAACTTGAAACATAGTAAGAATATTATTTCACTACTTGCTTTATTGTATCTGTATGCCACATTTTTTTCTCTGTATATTTTATTCCAAAATTTATCATAATCTGTTAATTTTAATAATTTTTAACACTTTTTTTGTCATATGTCATAGACAATATCTTGGTAAAGCTGTGATACAGAACTGAAAGTATCTTTCTTCCCACTACCTATTCTAGTTAGTCATGTTACATGTGCTCTTTGTGATACGTGTCTCCTCACTGAAAGCACACATCAGATTCTTACATGTGATGAACATCCTTTCCAGTATCACCTCTGTGACAACAGGTAAGAAAATTTGAGGCTTGTAACTATGTGAGCAGAAACATAGAACCAAGTTAGTGTTTTGCATAGGAGTTAATAAAGACAGACAATTTTTAACCACAAAAATAACCAACTGTTCAATGAAGAAATCTACGATTCATCTGCTATTCATCTGCCTTCAGCTGCTGAGACATTGTAGTTCACGAACTTCTGGT
Organism: Megaceryle torquata; assembly: GCA_024611175.1. Classification (NCBI taxonomy): domain Eukaryota; kingdom Metazoa; phylum Chordata; class Aves; order Coraciiformes; family Cerylidae; genus Megaceryle; species Megaceryle torquata. The sequence continues at coordinate 106,233 of JANIJG010022427.1, forward strand.
GCAAGTAGGACCAATGTGTTAAAAGGTGAATTTTCTCGGCAAGACTGTACTATGAAATGGTCATCTTGACAAGTTGAGATGTGTAGCAGTAGTGCCTTAAACGGGGTTTTGCCATCCTAAATTCCTTTGAGTGATTTTTCTGCAACTATACCTTATGCTGTCTTGTGCTCTCATTTTTCTGCGGTGGTTTCTTTTCTGCTTTCACCCTAAGATGCCACACAACAGTGAACTTTGAAAAAAGTGGCATTGTGATAGTGATACAATAGACCAAGTTGCATATATAAGCCCTGGCAAATTATGTTTAACTTTGCCAGAGAAGATGAGAGGTCTATCCTTTACATGCTGGAAGTGGGATAAAGTAAAGAAATATTTATGTATGTGTTCACACTCTGGGTGGACAGAGGAAATCATCTGAATTTCTAGACCAGAGAGCATGAAGAGACTGACCAATAATGGGCAAGAATTTTCTCTGTGTGAACAAATAGAGAGAGTGATTCCTTAACACAGTTGTGAAAAAATTACCTAGATTTGGGCATGGTGTGGATGTGTGGGAAGAAAGAGGGAATGGGAAGTGAAATCCAGAACACATCAAAGAGATGTCTGTATTATCCCCTTCTCACAGATGGAAAAAATGAGGTAGAGAAGTGATTTACACATATTCCGCTTTCACTTGTCATTGGCAGAGCCAAAAATTACTACCTCCCAGTCCTAAACATTAACCACAAGACTACTCCTCTGTACTATTATATCTGTTATTTGTTTTACCTTGTTTTCAGTTTTAAGAACGCGTATGATCTGCATAAACATGTTGAAACACACAATGATTCAGATGCCTACAGCTGTGATGTTGAAGGATGAGGTTTTACTTTATGGACTTCGTGAACCTTAAGAAAGGATTCCAAGAGAGCACATGTGGTAAGTGTATTAAATAGGAGTATAAAACATTTTGCTTTAAAGGGGACTAAAGTTTCAAATTTATGTGTGTTTACTTTCTTGTGAATTAATGAAACGCTTCAGTTTTGTATCAAATGAAATATTTATTTGCACACATTTCTAGCACTCTTGTGAGTATTATGCAAATACCTGACTCATCCTTACCTATGGATCTGTGTGCTTACCTTAGGTATATGCAGTTGCATGCTGACAGTCTTGAACTTTGAAAAACACCCCCCCAACACTTTTTTTTTTTTTTTTTTTTTTTTTTTTTTTTTTTTTAAAAAAAAAAACCAAATCCCCCCCCCAAACCAAACAAAAAAAAATTTAAGGGAAAAAAAATA
>JANIJG010022427.1:107609-126357 GCA_024611175.1 Megaceryle torquata
TATTTCAGGCATTAAAATGTAAAGTCAACCTTCCCCCAGTGCTCGTACTCCATCCTTAGGACTAATAGATGTTCTGAAAATAGAGAAACTAGAGTGTAATGCTTACATTGCTTTTAATTGGGTGAGCCTGGCTACAACATTAAAATACAGTTTTGGCTGCTATAGTTTATGCACACTTGTTGCCCATTTCTTCAGCAATCTGAGTTACAGTCACTGCTGTGTTCTAGAATGAATATAATTTAGTGAAAGCTGTGTGTCATGCTGCTCTTGGTGATACCTGCAGTACTGATGGCCAGTGAGGAGCTTTTCCATGTTGACTGGGGTTTCTTAACCAGACAAGTACTAAAACCCACAAATACTAAGTGTTTCAAGAAGTGAACTTCAAAAAGTTTTTCAGATAGTTAGTGTGGTTTTCCCCTTTTCAACAAAGGATTCATTTTTGTCACATATACAATGTGACAAAATCTATATGTCACATATACACGTCACATATTTAGAGCCTTCAATGACTCTAACAGTCTTTCTTTCCAAGAGTAATGGTATTCTGAAATCTAAATCTGTCAGAAATATTTCTCCTGGCATTATACATTTGACCCTACATCCTCAAAAAGCTCATAAACTCAGCATTCATTCTCATTTCAGGTACGTCACCAGTTGATTCTTGTTCAGATCATTAAGTATTTTTTAAAAATGTTTTAAGAGATCCAGATATTTAAATGCTATATTAAGTTTGGGTCTGTTTTAAATATTCCAAGCATGAAACAATTTTTACTACTTAGGTTTCACTATCACAATGGTTAAACCAAGGAAAAAAAACCCCATATTTTTGCTTTTATAGCTCTTACCACTGTGAAAATCTCACAACCTAGATTATTGAAAGAAATCTTTTGACCCTGCAAGTTGTATCCACCAAAGAGAGTACATAAATATATCAACAGGTTCTGTAGTATAAACAAGTCATATTCTCCCTTTTGGGAGAAGAAAATATAACAAAATGTAATTACAAATAGGTACTTCTTATTTTCTGTTATATGATGTATATTTGATAAAAACTACTTATTGGAACCCTCTTGCATGTGTTCCTTCACATAAAGTGTCTCTTGTTTGAGTACCACGTAATAAATAGCAATATAGTTCTTTAAATTGCTGACACGCTTGGTTTTGGCAATCTAATTAGATGATATTTTTATTTTCTGCTGTAAATGCTATGTTTATAACTTGTATTTTCAATTTTATTCCCTTAGACATAAAGAAGATGATGAGGGCTGTATGAGTTAGGGTTTAGCAGTATATAATGCTGCCATGGGTTTAGATCAGGCTCTTAATAAGATGATAACAAATAAGTGTTCATCAAGTCAAAATAGTTTTGGAAGAGGAGGAAACTCTTGTCAAAGAGACACTTCAACATTAGAAGTACTTTTCACACAGCTTCAGTCATGATCACAAACTCCTGGAGAAAATAATCTGGTAGAAACAGAGACTTCTGTGCCAGAGTCTGTGTATTCCAAACTTCAAACTGCTGTACAGCCCTTTGAAAACTGTTCTACTTCCCCCAAAGCTGATGAAGGAACATGAATGAATGTGAAGGAAAAACTAGTAGAAATTGAACCAGGTTTGGAAATTCGATAGCCTTCTATGAAAACAGCCTTTTTGTGGATATTTACTGTGAAAAGTATATGCTTTGGAAGAGGTTTATTTTTTTAAACAAAATTTGTTTTAACATCTTCACTTTTACCCTTGTCAAATCTTGTATATAATACTGTGTTTTCTCAGTTTCCGTGGTAAATGATTCTAATGTGCTTAGAGAATATACGCAAGGTACACACAATATTATGCACATAAAAGAAACTTTCACGTTCTGTATATTCGTATGGCATATATATGTGTATATGTGTACATGTGCATTTATTTATCACATAAATATATCCCATGGGGAAAGTGTAACCCAATACATGAGACAGTTTGAATTGGTTTTATGACATCCCATTTTTATTAGTTCACTATATTATTTATTAGAAATCAGATAACTGCTTGTGAGATGTATATAAAAAAACCCACAATTTTGTCAGGTTTCTTAGCTTTACTTAATGACTTTTAAATTATTTGAAGAGTTAGCAGAGAGACTTTATTACTATAATGAGCTTGTAAGCTACAATGTATGGTTAAATGGATAGATTTTAAATAAAAAAATAAAAAAGGAGGTTAATTCTAAATAAAATAGTTAAAGATGTTCACAGAGCTGACTTTAGGACTTATATACCATTTGGTATGATGGAAATTTTATAGTTATTTGTTGCCTGCTGCAGGTACAATGATAAAGTAAATAAATTGGCAGCATAGATAAATGTCCCTAATTGTAATCTCAAATAATTCCACATAGCCAAAGTTATTTTGACCTGTTAGGAGGAAGTGCTTGGCAGAGACATTTGTTTGATTCTTAGGGCATAGACAAAAAGACAGGTATCTTTCATCACAGTAAAAATGAATTACAATGTTTTACACACTTTTAAAAACAAGAACTGAATGAGCCCTCCAACTAAACTATGTAAGACTTACACAGAGGAGAGGGTAGTATTCAGTCAGCTAGAAGAAAACTAACTTACCCTGTGTTAGCTACTACCAGCCAGTGTCCCTTGAGGACTCTCAAAAGGCACCACTGTAGCACTGCTGTGCTACTCTGAAAGCAACTTTCAGTGCACACACAGAGCAGCATTGTGTCACCACCGCTTGCTGGATGCTCGTTCCTTTAGGTAGACAAATTGATACTGAAAGCCCAGGGCAAGCAACCAACCTGCACACAGATGAGTCCCCGGCCAACCACAATGGAGTGTCGGGCAGACTGGGAATAGTTTGAACAAAAATAAGCCATCCGATTTTGAAGTGAGCTTGCCGTATAACCCCAGTGATACTGGGGCACTTCTACCTGGGAGGATTTACACTGTGCATCTTCTGAAGAAAACCGTCTTCCCTGAACTGGCCCATTATCACCTAACTGCCAGGTGTGAGGACTGTGAGGCCATGCTAGGCCTGCATGTGGGGCCAGAGGAAGGAGGGACTTGTCCCCTCTCATCCCTACAGCCAGAAGCGCACAGCGCTCAGACCAAGGCCCTTGCAAAGGCTGGTAGGAGCAAGTGAGGTGGTGAGGTATAAGCACAGGATCTGTTACACTCTTACACAAACTGTTTCTTCTGCTTTCTACATTTGGTCTCCCTCAGAGCATGGGGAGAACGAGCCTACTGAAAGGTCTGGGCCATGTTGCTAAAGGATGAGAGCAGGCCTTGCTGAAGAGAGCTCAAAGTGTTGTCTCTGAGCACCTGCATGCAGACAACAGTGCTCACCATTGCTTCAGCCTAACAACCTAGACCGGGTTGCCTACGATATTTAGCAATCTTGGCCAGAAAGAGAAAAGGAATTGTAAGACCTCAGTCACAAATATAGGCAGATTAAAAGTGACAGTTGTAAAAATCTCCTTCCACAGTTGTCCACCTGGTTACTGCCTTGGAAGTTCTTGCCTTGAATGGTCCTGCTTTGCCTGCAGCCGAGATCTCCCTGCTCAGGTTTTAGTATTATTAAATATGCCAGGCTGTAATTTGTGGCAATTCAGCTGATGTTTCAAGAGCAGTTGAGCCATTTGTGCAGTGGGGGTAGGCCAGACAGATGTGGGTGGCAACCTGATTTTAATCTGCCTTTGTGCATGAATCAGAGACCCAGCATTTTTAATACTTTACAATACTGGTAAAACTGACTCACGTTTCTCTGGGCAATGAATAGGTACCACTATAGCCTCTGGGATTTCCCCTGCTAAATATCAAAGGCCTGCAACAAACAACAGAGGTGTTAATGCTTCCCAAAGAAAGAGTCCTTTATAATGGAAAGTATTAGTCAACCAGAATAGAGAGGACTCTTTTCCAGATCTTTTACAATAGTTTACCAGAAGCCTCTAATCCAATAACCAACCATTTACTCCTTTGGGTAGATGCCCGTGCCTGCCTGATTGGGAGGTTCCTGCCTTCAGCGCAAGGTGCATTTGCAGGTATCAAGCTTAATTTACACAAAGGCTGTACAGGGCTTCACCTGGCAGATTTAAACATGGCATTATAGATTTGTAGTTGAGCTGTGGAACTGCACTTGCAGAGCATGGGTATGACCACAGGTTCTAACTGCAACAACTTTGTATGACCCTATTAAATACACGCTGGAAGACAAAATCAACTGTGGGGGCAAACACAATGGGCTGATAATTTATTAGTGGTGACCTATTTTTGAAAATCATATTTTAAAATATTTTTCCCTCATTTATGCTGCTTAATGATACTCTGGAGTTTTTTTTCTACTACTGCTTAGGTAGCTGTTCCACTTGATTATTGTTCACAGTGTTTGCATTCACACAAAGACAAGCTGAACAGTTACATCCACTTTCTTGTCAGTCATAGAGTTTAGAATTTACATTCTTAGTTTGTATATAGAGGCTTTGTTAACACGTGTATTTACTAGGCAATAGTAGTTAGTGACAATGGATTTCAAAGTTGTTTTTTCAGAGTTTTTTTTTCAAATTTTATGTTAAGATTTATGTTATATTAGCACTCCAAGGTGCCAATTTGCATGTACAACCAAAATAAAATAACCATTTGAATGAAAGAACTCCAGTGAAAAGAGGTGTTTTGTTTTGATTGTTTTTGTTGTTGTTGTTTGGGTTTAAAAAAATTTTTTATACCAAATTATCGATTTTTCATGGTAGTTATTTGTATTAAAATAACTATGTAAGTCTACTCAGTTTTGAAAACTAGGTGTTTGTTTCTGCTTAATTTTCAATGTGATTCTGAAGCTGCTTTCTCTCCAGTAAGTGCTGCCAAGTGCTCTCCCCTAGAAGTGCCTACAGAGGGTACCCGCAGACTGAACACTCAGACTCACCCTTCCACCTTTGCCCACGACATCGTGTGACATGGGGTATGTGTTCAAGCAGATATTCCCTTTGAACACATACTTTATTCAGCTCCTCCTAGAAGAAAGAAGCTCTGAGAGAAACAAGATATTATTTGCTGGGATTTGTGGGATCCGGCTCGAAAAACTTCTTCCCATGCACACCAGGTATGAGGTGCGTATGAGTCATCAGGGACTTGTTCTCATGGAGCCAGATCATCAGATAAGGTAAACTGGCGCAGGTCCACTCGAGTCTGCATAACCAGCATAATGTCTGACTGCAGCTCTGGCACGGGACCTTTGTAGATTTCAGGGGGACCAGACTAGCCCTTGGCTTTGTGGAGGCAGGAGGAGATGGCTTGCCAGGCTGACAAAGAAACCCTTTGTTAATGACCTGTTGCAGTGCCCTGCAACACAGCTAGCGGGGGGAGGGGGTGGGGGTGGGAAAATGTCCCTAAAAAATGATGGGTGTCTGCCAGGAAGCAGAGCAAGATTGAGCTTGAGGAACTCGTGCAGAACACACCTTTTTTTGTTCTCGGAGGTTTGAGAATGAAAATTTAAAACTAGGCATTCTTTTACTTAATACCACAGAAACAACCATGTTAGTCATTCATGACTGTGAATTAAATGGATGTGACTGATCTTTGTTTTTTAGTTTGTATTTTTTCACTTTGTACAGGCTCTCTACCATTATCAACAGAGGTGATAGTGAAATACATGTAAAATTTGGGTTGTTTTCAATTATGTTCCTTGAAAGTGGGGCTTTTTATTATCCTTACAGAGGAAGAATGGTAGCAAAAATAGTTCAGGAGTTTCTAAGAAAGCAGTTGTGAAAAAACATGGGATTTGTCTCTTTGAAAAAAAAAAATAATCTCAAAGCTGGTTCATTAAGCAGCACTGTGATTTCACACAGGGTTAAAGTTTAGTGTCTGGCAGGGGAGTGGTTGTCTTGATCTTGTTCTTGTCATATAATTCCATAATGAATTATGATGTGTTAGAAGCAATCTGCAAAGCCTACCTAAAGCCCCAAAATAGTAACTTTCTTACTAGAGCACATCAAATATAGAGTATGTTCTGTTACTGTCTCTACAGAGAGTAGCCGATGTGATCTCCAGCAAATTAAGATGTGCCTCAGTTTTCTGCCTCTCAAAATTTCTCAGCCTTACAAGGAAGCCACAAGATTTTCACTAACTTATGTTCTGATTTGTTCAGTTATTACAGTCACAAGCATTAAATCACGCTGATGAAGGGCCAAGCATGGCCCCCAGCCTGCCTTTTAATTCATGGCTTACTTTTGTACATTCAGATCAGTTTATAAAAGGAACAGACTCTTGGGGTGCTGAGCAGGCAGGGCTTCCATTAACCATTAACTTAAGCTCTGAACTAGCAAAAATTCATGCACATGCCTGGCTGTAGGCACTGGGAACAGCCCAGCTGGAGTGTGTTGTCAAGTTCATTAGGATTACCTACACTGTAGTTCCTCTCATCCCCCATTTTCTTAATTGAAAGAGTTGGTTTAAGAAATCCCACCCTTTTCCTACCGCTCATTTCCACCTCAACACCACACTTCTCAGTTGTTTGCAAGGGTTTAGATGAGATCAGCAAGGAACTCCAGCAGCTGCTACCATGTGTAACTATGCCCCTTTCATCACCTTTTTCTTCAGAGGTAGTTTCCTTCCAGCCAACTTGCTTTCCTTTCTGTTGACTTTAATGAGCATTGGGTAAGTCAGGCCAGCTTTTTGATCTGTCTAAAAACTAAGCAAGGGCATTTTTTTTAAGTGAGATCATTGAGCCAATTCAGTTACTGTTCAACCACGTGAATGCAAGTACAACCATGCGAATACTAGCACCAGCACAAAGAGGGGATGGCAGCATCCTTAAGAGCCAATGTAGTTTTAGGCTGGCTTAAGCCAACCACAGTATTCCACTGGTTGTGTATAAAAACTTAAGCAGAGTATGCAGAGTGGGCAAATAGATGTATTTTTGTTTTACCTTTTTAGAAAGTTGCAAGTGTTCTTTTGTATCAGCTTTAAGGCTATTAGATAGTTACCATCTTCTACCTGTCTTCAGAATCAAAAGATTTGAGACTTAATACACAGGACAAAGGTGCTTTACAATCTGTTGAAGCTTCAGATTGGTTGACTTCATACATGCTAAGCAACTCTTTAGAAGTTTTCCTCTTAAAAAAAAAAAAGGCTAAAGCACTACATTAAATCCTGTTCTTTGAAAAGACTGAGATGTGCTGCAAGATAATGAAAGAGAGGAAGAACAGAGTGTCTTTGTGATGCCTCTGCTAATGTGCATACACAGGAGAGAAGGCTTTATACAACACTGGTTATCTTACCCCAAAAAGATACATTGGGTTGTTTTCACATGATTTGTTCTCAGTAAACCTAGTACTGACTGATGTTTGTCATCCTGGCTAGCTATTAGTGTATTTGATTTATTTAGTTTTAGTCTGTGACTGCTCTGGAAATCCCTTACTACCTTCTTTTTCTGCGTCTCAAAGGCATGCTCTTCTGGTGCCCTTTTGCAGCCTTCATACACTTCACCAACTAAAAGCTTGGAGCCTGGGCAGCCAGTTCTCTAAGAGCTTTAAATGTTAATTTTATTTAGGCCTATTCCTTTTGAAAGCACTTAAGTAATTGAAATTCTCTTAGATGAGCTCTTCCCATGTTCTGTCATGAGCTGTCACTCCTTTGTCACTGGTGCTTGTTGAATTAATTCTCAAATCACACTGCAGGTGGAAGGTATACTTTTTCCTTAAACTTAACTGCCAACTAAGTGTGAGTTGGGTTTCATCTAACTCATTTGGTTTTACAACTTTCAACATCTTCCCAATGAAGCAGTAGTTTGAATGACAAGGTATCATTAATGGAATAAATATATCTGGTGTGCTACTTGGAACAGTTCACACCTCCAGAACACACAGTGTCCAAGGCCCTGGTTCTCCAAAACACTTCAGTTTAAGCAGAGTTCCCTGAAAGCAGAGCAGTCTCCCTGGGCTTATCCAGTTACAGCTGAAGTCCCAAATCAAAACAAGTAAGAATTTAGGATGACAGCCAGGAGAAGGAGGTCAGATAGAGGTGTATTGTTGGGTCACGTGGGTGACCTAAGCATTTGTATCTACGCACAAGATATTTCTTATTCCTGTTTTATTTATAAAATAAGATGTTCTCATTCAGAGTAAGACATTGTTTAGTTTAATCCGGAGTAAATGAATTAATCTATGTGGAATAATGCCCTGAGAACAAGACTGTATGTCCTGTGTCTTTTGAAAGTAATTTAATGTCTCTGTAGACTATTTTTAAATGGAGCTTTGCAAAGGTTGACTACTGCTATTATACTAGCTTTAAAACATATTGTCCTCTATCTATTGCCTAACCCGGCAGATTAAATGATCATACACTAATTGCCTAGAACAATCAGCTTCAGTCGGATACTCAGTATAACAAACAAACACGAGCTTTATTAGCCTTGAGACATGCGATAGGTGTGAAGGTCACGATGCAGATCAGAGGAGCCTCTTTACCATCGTTGTTACATACCAAGGGTTGCAGACGCCTTCCATCCAACTGCAGCATCTCAGGGACAGACTCTATCCATTAGTCCTGCGGTACCTGCAATTAGATCCACAAAAGGATTCAAGCACTGAAATCTGCCTCCGGGATCATCAAATCTCCTACTCCCAGGGGCAACTAAAAGACAGAGACGCGTCATTTCTTGGCAGTAGAGTCTCCCAGAACCTAGAGATTGTCAGTTCGGAGCGTACCCGCACAGATGTATCCGCTCCACCGCACGGAGCGGGCCGACCCGACTCTCACAGACCCAAGCAGGACGCACAGGTGACGGGTTTGTCCTCCTTTGCCGGAGGGAAGCAGTCCCGCTGGGGTTCCCAGAGCAGGTCCTGCGGAGAAGGAAGGGAAGGAACGCAGTTGGTGGTGCTTCCCTCCCCCTTCAACGAACATAACCTTAATCGTCAGAGCTGAACAGCGTGTGAAGCGCGCCCGCTCTGCCCCATCGAGGAGCTTCGGGCGTGTGCGCTGCACCCCACCGCCAGCCTTCGGGGCTGCTGCCGTGCGGGAGCCGCCCCGCTCCCCCGGGCGGGAGCTCCCAGGGTGCCTGGGAGGAATGTGAAGAGAAGAGAGACCGCTGAAAGACATCACCCCCCCGGGGCTGTAGGGACCGCTTTTTATAGGTGTCGGGAGAAGCAAAGGCCGGGTCCAACCTTGGGACATCCTAGCCACCTCTGAGGACCCGAGGAAGACCCTACAAGCCTCGGGCCACTACCTCCACCCCACCTGGGACCTGAACCCGAGTACCGGCGGCTGGGCCAGGCCACAACCACCCCGCGGCGGCGAAGGGGGGTGAAGGGTGTGGACCCGGCCCAGGAAGTGACGCCACCCTGGGCACACCTGACTCACCTGGGCGGGCGGTGGCGCTGGCGCTGTGCGCGGTGGTGCCGGGCGGCTGCCGAGGAGCGGCGGCGGCAGCAGCAGCAGCAGCAGTATCAGTATGGCGCGGGAGAGCGGCTCCCCGTGGGCTATGGGACTGCTGAAAACCTTCGAGGAGAGCGAGTTCGGCAGCTGGGAGAAGATCGGCTCGGGGGGTTTTGGGCAGGTGTACAAGGTGCGCCACCTCCACTGGAAGACCTGGCTCGCCATCAAGTGTTCGCCCAGCCTCCATGTGGATGAGAAGTAAGGGGAGACGGACGGGGAGCGACAAGCTGAGGGACGGGGGAGGGAGCGGGGGAAGTGGCTCTTCACGCAGGAGCGACCCTCTCCTAGCGCCCCAGTGCCCTCGGTCGTCCCGAGGCTTCCCGGCACTGCATACCCGCAGCTGGAAAGCCGCGGGGCAACCGAGGGGCTCCCCCTTAGCAGCCGTACCCGGCTTCTGGGAGCTTAGGGATTGCGGGTTTAATTTTCTTTTCTTTTTTTTCTTTTTCTTATGGTCGGGTTTTTTTGCCTTGCCTTTTTTTTTTTTTTTTTTTTTTTTCCCTTTTTCATCCTTTTTAAGGCTTGAAAATGTTCTTAAAAGCATTTTAAACTCTTCTCAAGCCAAACGAAAGGACAAACCAGCTCGCCCTGACAGTGCAACACCGTATTTTTGAGAAGCAAGCTAAGCCGTATAGCCCAGAGTTACAGATCTTGCGAGGGTACTGGAGAAAAAGAACAAACTGACCCAACCCAGCCCCACACCGACACGGCCAGCACTGTAGCTGCAGCCCAAGTCCCAGTCCTGTTTACAAACAGCAACAACGGGTATAAAGGTCTGACTAAACAGGGCAAAGAGAGCAGCGCAATTAAAAAACGTGGCCTTTGTCACACTTCTGAAAAGCCCGGACCAACACCTTGAGTTATATCATATATAATGGGGCTGGCCTCCCTCAAAGAATAAGCTATGTTGCTTAGCCACTCATAGCAGCTTGGAAAGAGCCGTCGCACGGCTGCAGTGTAAGTCTTGCCTATTACCTCGGAGCGATTCGGAAAGCATTTTGCCCTGCCCTGGTCGTGCGTGTATTGGCTTGCGCTGAAGTGTTACGCCTGCTGCAGCTCCAGAGGTCATGGAAGGCAGTCCTGAATGAGAAGCGCAGGAGGAGCGAAAACCCCAAATTGTTCCGGGAGCTTCTCAGGCCTGCCGTGTCTCACTCCAGTGAGCTCCTTACCTTGAGAAAAGCCAGCCCTCTAGCTTGCGTTAGTTGCAGATGCGTTAGTTGTGACTCCGATGTGAGAGATGGCTGCAGTTAGCACCGGGGTGAGAAGCGGGCTCAGTGTCGGGGGCGTTGGGGCAGAGGCGCTGCAGCCAAGGGCATGCTGTCTTTCGGGAGCAGGTGCTGAAAAGAGACGTGCTGGGAAATAGATTCTTCAGCTTCAGTTCAGGGGCAGTGCTTCTCCCTGTGTTTGCCCGGGATGAGTTCTCACTGCGTACTACAGTGTGGAGCTGTACTGTATTGTGAGTAAAGATACCACATGGTGAGAACCCTCTCCAGCTCACCTGCCCTGTGTGACTAGCTGTGGCCCATGGTGGAGGACAATCACCTGTGTGCACCGCTCATGCGGTCTGTGTGTGACTGGTGTTTATCCAGTGCAGTTCTCCTTTCCTAGGAGAGGAAGGCTGTCAGATGTGTCTTTAGAAACATCCTTCTGTTTTGAGGGACAGTAGTGATTTCCCAGCAGGTCAGAGTCTGTGCAGAGGGAGGTGAATATGGCCAGGTCGCATTTATGGAGCTTTTCCAGGTCCACCTTGATCTCTGGGATCTCTGCCAACTCATGAGCTGATTCTGCAGTTGTGGTTTATGTTGTGTGGGGGGTTTTTTTTGTTTTGTTTTGGGGTTTTTTTTTGTTTTTTTTTTTTTTCTTTTTTTAAGTTTTTTTTCTTTTTGAGATGTGGGTTGGTTCAGTCACAAAAGGAACTACTGTTGTAGTTCCTGCAGGAGGAGGGAGGTAAATTGGTCCAAGACTGAAAATGTTTGTAAGCCTGACTTCTACAAGCTTACTAGGGTAGCAGGGCACCTTGCCCATTATTTGACCTGCTGAATTTGCTGTAGGCATGTCTTATATAGCATAACAAAAGAGATAAAATGTTCCTTTTTTAAAAAAGGGGAGAGGGAGAGTTTAATATATGCATAGGGTAAATGTGCTGTCTATGAATAAAACAGAAAAGACCTGAGTTGCAGAGGATGTTTTATTTGGTTAACCTGCAAGCCCTCCTACTATTAAAAATCTCAAAGTCGATTTCAGACTTGATGCTTGTTGAGACCTAATGAAAATAGTACTGCAACTGACTACTTTTTTTTTTTCTATTAAAATTAAAACACCTCTTAAAAATAAGCTAGAACATTTGTTATACTTTTTAGTTGCAGAACACACCTAGAAATTTACTCAAGTTAATTTTCAGTCTGAGAAAAAGGGTGCTATCACATATTTTAATATAAACATTTAGTTTTGAGAGTTGCTACCAAATCTGTATATTAATATATTCAATGTGCAATAGAGAACCATCTGTCCCCTAGTGGTTAAGTGGTGTGCAGATACTGGAGAGACCTTACAAACATGCAGTGTAGTGAACAAAAGTGCCTTGAGAATTTGGGAACTTTGAGGGTGCAGGGCTCCTGCAGGTCCTGATTAGTTTTAACAAAGCAGTCCTTGCAACACTCATTTGTTCTGCTGCAGAATTTGTGCTTCAGATGCTTATGGGGAGCACTAATTAGAAATTGGAGGGTCCCTGGCTTTTGAAATAGCTGATTCTGCATGATAAAGCCAAGATGAATTTGTATATCCATTTCCTTGTGTTTTTAGGTTGCTCTACTAAACGCCTTTCAGTAGCTGGTAATGCTGCCCCCAAAGAGACTTTTCACGTGAAACTTTTCTAATAAACTTGTGCCATTCAAGTGGTGGGGTGCAGTGGGGGGCCCAGACAAAGTAAAACACTACCTCTTTAGTTCACAGGTTGAAACAAGCCTGTGTAATTAGATTATTAATCGAGGAGATTAATTTGACTGTTTCTTGGAACCCTGTGAAGCATCACAGTTAGAAGAAATTACCAGTGGTATTGGAAACATAACCAAAAAACACAGAGGCTTTTTTTTAATGTATTTATATGACACCACATTAAAACCCTGTTTGTAATAGCTTGATGGTGGCAATATTCTGTAGTTTCTTACTGTGTTTCTGCAGACAGTAAGTGATTTGGAGTAATTCCCTTGACGGTTATCGCACCGTAGAGCCAGGTAGCCTCAAGTAGAATCAAAGCTGAATGGACAGCCAGAAGTGTTTTTACCTTTAAGCTTCCTAACACCTTATTTGCTCCCACTTTCTGTCTCCTGAGATCACATTTCCTGTATGCAACTCAAGATAGTCTCAGGATGGGGAGGTTCATGAAGAAGCATGTGTGAAACAGAAAGGTGGAGAAGCCTTTCCTTCAGGAGCTGCACTGGAGAACGCAAAGTCTCTTCTCTTTACCCGCGTTGGCCAGAATGGAAGCGTGGTCTGTGTAAATGGAAGTGTGTAATGGTGGCAACCTCAGCAAGAACAACCTGGAAGTCTTTGTGGATTTCTTATAGCTGAATGTAAGCATGCAGACTATGTAGCAAGTAGAATGACGTAATGGTTCCCAGAGAGGGCTATTCACTGGAGGTGGGAGCCAATAGAGGCAGCTACTGACATCTTGATTGGGTAAAAAAACCCGTGAGCAAAGCCTTACATGTACCTCCCACTATAGGACCTGGATTTAGGAATGGAGTAGGACTTAGAAATTTAGAAGGTTTTAAAAATGCCTTGCTATTAGCAGATGCTGCATTTATTTGGGTGATAAAGGTGAATGTCTGTCTGTTCTGGTGGTCTCTGGATGTGCAGGTAGAACTTCACACTCACCTTGTGCTCCTTAAAGAGTGGGGTGAGCCTAACTGTCCAGGTTAACCTGTCATCCTCCTGTACCAGGGCTATGCAGCAGAGATCTGTTGGCAGGGCTGAGATCTGTGTTCACCCGAAATAAGGAATTTTCTATTTTTTTTTTCCCCGAATATAGACTGCCCTGATCATGCAGTGGTTTTTTTTTTGTTGGGTTTTTTTTTTTTTTTCTTATTCACATTCCTCTTTGAGGATCAGCAAAGTGAAGGTCATTAAAGATGTACTCTGCAGAGCAGAGGTCACTGTACTCTTAAACATCTGACACAATGCAGATGAAAAGAGTCCTGGAAAAAAACCAGAGGTGTTGTAATTTTGTGGACCTCATCTTCATCACCAGCAGTTTCCAAAGAAGTAACTTGCATTCCTCACTGTAGAGCAGCATGGCTGTGTAAGGCTGGATCTCCCCTGGGCTTTGAGATGCCTGGCTGCTCTGTGTCTGGAGGTGATTCACACAAATTACCCCACTACAGGTTTTCAGGGCTTTTTGAGATTCTCTGGTGCAACTTTGAACTTTTCTGTCTCAGACTCCATTAGGGAAATGTGATGGTAGTGGTGGGGGAGTATAAAACTGCAAGGACTGCCTTGTGAGTCTAAAGTTGCAGTTTTATAACAAGGTGTTATCTTTAAGTCATAAAGATTGGATACGTGCAGATACAGATATAGTTGTAATTCTTGTTGGTCTTGTGGCAGGGTTTGTGGTACAAGGGTTGCTACCTGGGTAGTGAGGCAGTGGGCAGGAGTAAGTCCCTTGTCTCTCCAGGAAAATCCAAAGAATGCAGCCCTATCCATTTCAGGTCTGACTTTGAGTGGAAGCAGACTGCTGTTTAAGGGATGTCAGAGGTTCCCCATTCATGTAATATTTCTGATTGCTTTGAAAAGGGCTGATCTATCACTGACTTCTCTGACAGATACTGTATTTTGGTACTGAATCCAGTGCTAGATCTCTTGATGTGTGTGCTTCTGTCTTCTAATACTATTAAAGGAGAAAATGTATGCGCTCCATGATTTACGCAAGCTCTGCTGGCCTGTGTGCAAGCCTTCCCCCTCTCCTTTCCCTTTCCCTTTTTCCCCCTCTCCTTTCCCTTTCCCTTTTTCTCCCCTCATGTTATGATATAGTACTGGAAGGGGTGGGGAATGGATCCAAGGTGCTTGGAGAAGATAATTCTGACTCTTTAATCATAGAAATGTTAAATAAGAAACACTGTTATGAGAGAGGCTGGTCCCATGCCTCTTGACTGAGAAAGCTCATAAAGAGCTTTTCTTTTCCTCCACTTTGGAGGGAAGTGTTTCTTGGTGATAGTGCAGAATAATTCCTAAGCACTAGGAGCAACTGAGCAGCACCCCACCCCCCTATCCTGCACTTTGATCTATTAAATATGAACCTGAAGGATACCTACAGCATCCTTTGTGGCAGCTTTAGCACTTGTGTACTGAGGTGATGGGTGCTTTGAGAACACCAAAGACTGTGCTCAGTGCCAGGAGGGCTCCTTGTGCTAAGGGAAAAAAGGGAAGGGAAAGACCTTTCATCTTTGCCTGCTGGAGGAGATCTTGGTTTAACAAGCTGTTTATGTTAATATGATTAATGCAAGTGCACTCCAGCACTTGGCTGGTGACAGTTGTATTTTGTCTCTCTTTATTTCTTTTGTCTTTTTCCCCTTTCTGTTTTCCAAAGGTGACAGGGGCCTGTATTTGAAAACTGACATGTCTCCCTGGTCATACCAGATCACCGACTGATTCAGTTTAGAATACTTTGGGTATGGGAAGATGCTAAAGGTGGCAATTGTTGTATAGGGGGGTTTATTTAAACAGGTAGACTAGATAAAGGGCACTTGCTTGTTAATTACTTAATTCACTCAACTAACTGGGTCTTGTTCAAGTGGAAAGAAAGCTTTTTATTTTTTCTTTTTTTAAAAATATATTTTTATTTTACTGAATGGAAATTCTCTCTGTAGGGAAAATGCTCTATTTCAAGCAGCCAATCTCTGTGATTTTAGTGATGATCTCTGAGGCTGTCATTAGACTGAGAACCCCATCCCTGGGAGTTTAGTGGTTCTTGTTAGGCTTTAGCTGTTGCTGGGTTCTTGCCTTGCCTTGGAGGGCTCAGACAGGTATTTTACATCCCTGACTCCAGAGCTCAGCCCGCTGAAGCCTGGTGAATTATGCTGGCTATGCATGTGGCTTGGGGGCAAGGAGTTGGTTGTGTTATTCACAGGCCCTCCCTTCCAGCGTGCCAAAGAGCAAACTGGGTACTTGTCTACAAAGGCAATTATTTCACAAGAAAGTTGCTGTAGGGAGCAGCAGGAGCCAACATGGTTAATAGAGAGAAACAATTTCCCTTATCTTTTTTTTTCCTCCAAGTGTGTATGTCCCTCTCAAATAATTTTTCAGCCTGGCCTTGCCTCTAAATAGGTCTGCTGCTTCTTGCTATGCTAGACTCACCCCAGGGTGAAATGTTAACTGCATCAGGTTATTGCAGGCTGCTACAGCTGGTGAGGAACAGGCAGCTTGTCTGGGCGAACATCAGCTCTGTACTTCCCACAGCAGGCGAAGCAAAGGGGATGGGGTCATGAGAGTGTCCTAAAGCAGAGTCTAAGGGCTAAATGACAGCTCCTGACATTGCTCCCATGATGGAGCACTGAGAGTGCCTTGAAGGCTGCATTTTCAGCATGGTGGTGTGTGCTGACACATGGGATGGGGAGACTTCACTGTGCTAAGATTGGACTTGGCATTTTTCTTTTTAAAAATGGAGAGTGCTTCTGGCTGGCCTTGGCTTTTATTAAAAGAAGAAAAATGTAATTTTGCTCATAGCTCTGCCGTGGCCAAGGCTCCCACAGTGGTAACTGGCATCTCCTGTTAGAGGCACAGGGCACAAACTATGTCTGGGTCAGGATTAGTCCCCAGGTGTTTTCCAGCTCTTGGTGACTGGCAGAGAGGGCAGGTAACAGGCCCTTCTGCCTTGCAGAGGGTACAAGCATCTTCCTTATGATCAATTGTTGCAGCCGCTGTGAATGTGCTCACTGAGCTTTATATTTCAACCCTGCCATTTTTCAGGAGTCATGTAAAAATTCCTGCATGAGGTGGGAGACAGTCAAAACAATGTATTTTTTCTTTTAAAGCTGGAGTCTCTGTTTGCCAGGCATCTGTGTTAAAACTTTGTCCTATAACTTCAGGTACCGTTCTCCATGAAAAAGTGTACGCACAATTTGTGTACGTTACAAGCGCTGTCGTGTAATAAGAGAAGGTCTGTTCAGGAGGTATTACCTACCTGACCTCCCTGTGTCCTCTTTTGTGAATAGGTGGGTGGCAGCAACAATGATTTCATCAGTACCCGTGGCCCAAAGCTGCTCGGGGTACTGCCCATCATCACTAATAATGTAGTTTTTGACAGACTGAAGGTTCTTTCACCCATCACGTGTGGCTCCTCTTTGTGGGTGCAGTCAGCCTGGGAGAGAGCACTTGTTTCCTTTTTCTAACCCGACACTTGGTGGGTCCACGTGGGCTGTTGCAGCCCGAACGCCATGCAGGAGGACATGGCAAAGAAGGGTCTTGACCTGGGAGGTTGCAGCTTGGCCTGAGTAACACTGCTCTGCAGGGTCAGGGTAAAGCAACCTGTAAACAACCCAGGGGTGCTCATTACGTGTGCCAGCATTAGGCCTGTTACATCACCAAAAATAGTGTGCAGGGAGTTTTCAGCATCCACTGGAGGTGATTCAGCGTAGTATTAGAGTTGCCAGATCTGGGGTTTGAGGACACGGAGGTTTTTGCTGTATCCTCCTAGCTATAGCATGCAGCTTGCTTCCCTAAATGGTGGGTCCTGGGGATTTGTCTCCCAAGGCCTGGGTCTGTGCACTGGCAGCCTGTGCCAGCCGAAGCAATGCAGTCTGTGCTCTCTCCCGATTAACACAGTCTTATGACTCACAAAAAGTTAATGACTAGCCCAAGGAGTTACGGCGGTGGTAAATCTGGGCGCTACATGTATCGTTCTCATTCTTAACAGCACAGCATAAACATCAAAGCGGGGAGATGGGCTTTACAGGAGGGATAGTTGGACTGTTGAAGTGAACAACTTTGCCTGTGGTTCATCAGCTGTGAGCTGCTTACCATTAGAAGCATAAAACAAACTTAGTAAATGTGGAAATATGCCTGGAGTACAGGCTGGTGAGATGTAGCATGGTTCAGCAAAATGATTATCGCAAAATGTTTCGTTCAGTTTCATAAGCAATGTTTTGTGTATGTTTAGAGGGAGGGGAAGAGACAGCGGCTCCATCCTTCACCATCTACTCTCTTCTACCCAGGGAGCGCATGGAGTTATTGGAAGAAGCCAGGAAGATGGAAATGGCAAAGTTTCGCTACATTCTTCCTGTTTATGGCATCTGCAAAGAGCCGGTTGGCTTGGTCATGGAATACATGGAAACAGGGTCTCTGGAAAAGCTCCTGGCTTCTGAACCTCTGCCCTGGGAATTGCGCTTCCGCATCATCCATGAGACAGCTGTGGGGATGAACTTCCTGCACTGTATGTCCCCCCCGCTGCTCCACCTGGACCTCAAGCCTGCAAACATCCTGCTTGATGCCCACTACCATGTCAAGGTACGTTGGGCGCTCTGTGCCAGGGACCCACCTTTGGATATTCTTGCGTGGCTCCTGCCAAACTACTTTCCTGCCTGAAAGTAACCATCAGTGTTCCCTTTGAAATACAAAAAAGCCCAGCAACCCAACCTTTCTATTCCCCCAAAGTGTCTACCTGATTTTTGCAACATTTTGATACATAAATAGAGGTAGACTTAGGGACCTTGTGAGAACTTTCCTGAAATTTTAGGAAGGTGTGCCAGTGTAGTGAACTCTGGTTTTGAGACCTAATGGGTCCTGCTAGAAACTTCCTTGCAGTAAGGTCATGAGGCAGATGAGAACAGGGTGATGGAAAGCAGTGTGAACCTCTAAATCATCTATGCCTGTTCCACAGTTCCCAGTGGTAACCTTGTTCTGTCTACGTCTTTCTGGCTTTGTATGGTCAGTCCACTAAATAGCCAAATCTCATTTACAGCTGGAGCTGGGAGAAGCCTTCCCAGAGGCAACTCATTTTCTTCTCTCATTTGCTCAGAGCATATACAGTGAAGGAGTATATCTGCCCTGTTTATGCATACCAGAGGTCACTTAAGGGAATTTTTGTGGCTGTATCAACATGAAAGTCTTCTCATTACCCATTTCCAGAGTAAGCTATCAAACTTGTTGGCCTTCTCTGTTGGAGGCTCTGTTTTAACAGCTGGACTAAGGAGGTTGTTCTTGCTTTCTGATCCTTCCTTTTGGAGAGGAAGGAGAGTGAAATAAACCCTTTTTTTTGTTTGTTTGGTTTGGGTTTTTGTTTGGTTGTTTTGGGGGGGGGGGGGTTGGGGGGGGGTGGTGGGGGTGTTGGGGGTTTGGGT
>JANIJG010022428.1:0-12335 GCA_024611175.1 Megaceryle torquata
TTCTCTTCCCCTTTGGGGAGGGAGGGGGGTTAACAGAGAGAGTCTGTTAGGTCTAAGGGGCTGCCCTGACCCTAAACTGTGACACACACAAAGAAATACAAGATATTTTCTTCCTTCTCTCTTGTAGAACTTTCTATCACCTGCCATCTTCCTCAGCCACTTCTAGAAACTGCAAAATTAGGAATGAGAAAACATGCAAAAATGAATCATAGGTAAAAGTGACAGCTCAGAAATATCAAAATTTCCTGTAGGTGGGACTTGATTTAAAATGGGAGATGAAAAAGAGCAGAAATCCTTTGGAAGGAAAAAAAAAAAAAACAGTGATATGCAGAAAGTGGAATCTGAAGGCTCTGAAAATTCTAGTCAGAAAAGAAATGGCAAAAAAAACCCAACAGAGCCATGCAAACACAACAGAGACTTGTGTAATTAACCTCCCAGGTATGTCAGAACTTGCTGATCCAATTTGCTCCTGAGTATTGGCTTCTGTTTAAGTCAAACCTGTCCAGGTGTCTGTTTATTTCTACCTCTTTAAATCCAGGATCAGTTACATTGATTCATACTTGCTTCCACATTACCAGTTTATGTGCCTTTGATGACTTAGCATTCACAATAAAAGACAGAGTGATATTTTGTTTGTATTGTTGCAACAGCTAAAGCTGTCAACTGCTTTGAATATAATTGTTATAATTGTTACAGGGTTAACTTCTCATTCGTTATGACTAAAATGTCTTTTTTTTTCCTTAACCATGTCTGCAGTCACAGTGAAGTCTGTGAGCTGAAATGATCTGATAAACTATGAAAATTGATTCTGCTACGAGTATTGAATCTGTTATAGTACCAAGGCCCTACTGCATGTCTAACTGCCTCTTTAAATGCAATTATATTATTACTGGAACTACATATGTGTGTCCCACAGTGTAGCTGGCATTCACAGTACCCTTCTGGGGCAGGTAGTACAACAACTGCATTTATTTCTCCATTTTTAGGACACAGTCTCAGACATCAGTTTGCTGAAATGACAGGTTTTAATTATTTCCTATAATTAAGCAAGGTTTTATTTTTATCTTACAGGTGTTCAGATTATAGCTTTTTGCATAGATGTGACCTGGATCTAGTCCAAAACCAACCTTCTTTTTGTTTGCTAAGAGAGACAGCTTCTGCTCCAAAGAGCTTGTGGTTTGCACATAGGCCTGGGCTGAAGGATGCTGCTAACACAGGTAGGAGGATGCACAAAGTAGTAGTGAGATGGCTGTGGGTTCTGGAGTACATAGCAGGCTTGAACATCTACATCTCTGGGAAGAAACTATGATGGAAAACACAAAATCACTTGGGGACAAAGATGTTAATATACACACCCTTTCATGAACCTGGGACAATGTTAATCTGTGGCACACTGTGCCTCTCACCTTTAATTCTGTTATGCCAGACAATGCATCCAAAATACCTGTGACATTTAAGATCTCTGAGGCTTTAGGGGTCACCTGTCCTGCCCGTTCCTGGTGGAAGGTGCAGCCTTTTACTTTCTGCATCCCCAATATGGTACACAATGTTTAGCAGTGACCTTGATCTGCACAGGAGCAAGTATAAGCAAGAGCTTTTCTGCATACATATCCTCAGTAGTAACTATAAACACTGAGCTAGAAGCAGACCCTGTGTGCAAAAATATGCCATTAACTTCAGAAAGTGCAGCTAGTTAGAAGAGACTGAGCTGAAAAGTAAAATCATTGAACAGAATTAGTTCTATTCTAACTCAAACCAGGACAATAACTGATATATTCTGCAATCTGTTTGTGAAGAGGAAGGTGGTGTTAGCATTAACTCTGAACATCAAAGCTTTTTCTCATGGACAGTGTCCCTCTTCTTTCAGCTTTCCTGCAGTACTTCACTCTCTGAAGCTAGGGAGGGGCTTTCATACTAAGATGTGACAGGATCAGGGCCTCTGTTGTAGTTGCATTATGGTGATTGGCATCTTGCCCCCTCCCCCAAGGAAGGCTTGTTCTCACCTTCTTCAGAAGCTCTTGATGAGTATATGAAGGGAGGGCAGAGCCCATGCTCTCTCACTCCAGAACAGTCTGAGCCAATGGATTGTAACAGAAGGAGCCAGTGATCTCTGGGCATATTTTAGACTGGCAGGTTGATTAACTTTCTGGCTGTCCTGTCCATGCTGGCTGCCTTTTTTTGTCTGTATTTTGGCTACAAAGGAAATTGTGATAGATTATCTAAGAGGTTCAGACCTTCTTCCTTTTCAGAAGCTGATGCAGCATATTTCCTTTCCTAGAAGTGCTGCCTTCCCCGGGTAGCACAAGTGTACATGCTTTCAGAGCTTTATCCAAACAAGTCAGCTGTGTTGCTGTAGCATTATTTTTGCAAGCAATGGCTCAAATATTTACATCTTCGAAAGCAGGGACATAGAAGAAATGCTATGTGGGTGAGTAACCAGTGCTGACTTTCTCAGGCTTGCCTGTCTTTCCTAAAATTGTCTCTGAGGTGATTTCCGCCCCCCCCCCCCCAAAAGTACAAGGTTGTAATTAAGAGAGAAAAATGAGCTGTTAATCAGAAACAAACTATTTGCTCTAACAGCTCAGATACACCTGGGGCAGAGATCGCCATGTGTATATACATCCATATTAAACAGCATATGGGCAGGTTTTTCTTTTCATGGTTGCCTTTGTCATTAAAAAATAATATTTGTCTTGCACAGTTGGCTTAAGCCCAAGTAGATGGATGTCTCAGTTGTCCACTATACCCTCAGTTATATTCAGTGCTAAAAAGGAAAGGTATTTAGGTTGACTCTGCAAACAGGGTATGCTGAACACTTTTTGTGCTCTTTCACTAGATCTGTTAAAATAAATTAGAAATGCTAGTGGTTAATATACTGAAGTCACTGTTCTCTGAAGGATACTAGCCACTGAAATTCAGAGGTTAATAGGAAGATCTGCATCAGATTCACTTGGGATTCACAGAGGTAATGTAGTTTATGAAGTTGCCGTTAAGCTCCTTTTTTTCCATTCCTTGGGTGTCCCAGATTCACGGAGCAAATCTCAGAACATGTGTCTACATGAAGTTGTTTCAAAGACTGGTTATGTTCTGAAATTACAATTGTAACTCTAAAGTTGTATGTCCTGATATATGTGTGAGGTGCTAGACCAACTTTTCAAGCATATAAGTCAGTAAAATTCTGCTGACTTCAGGGCCTTATCAGGTCACACAGTAACCTGTCTGAGCAGCAACCTGTATGTTGTCTCACATTGTTTAGGTCTTATCATGGATTAGCACCATCTGAGGACTTGGAAAAGCAAGCATTAAAGGCAAACAGCAGTAGCATTGCAGAAGCCTCTCACAGTGAGGTAAGCATAAACTCAGAGATCAGTAAGACATATTGTTTCCTTGGGCATTTATGCACTCATTCCCTTAGTCTCACCTTCAAAGCTACAACCAACTCTTCATTACAGTGCAGTATTTCCATGTATAAGGACTCCTTTGGCAGACTTCAAGACAGTAGAATCTTGCAGATAGAAGGTATTGTATTTAAAATTCAGTTTTCTTGCAGCACAGAACAGATGCAAATTTGCCAGAAGTGATTAACTGGGAATTCTTTCAGTTGAAAGGAAGATAATACTTGAAGAAAATAAGAATGACTGGAAAAGGAAGATAGTAAGTAAAATTCCTTCAGTTTTGTTAGGTGGGCTGAAAACTGGTGGTCCAGGAGTTGTTCCATGGACAAGGCTGCTACTATGAAGTTGGCAATTTCCATGATAGGGGCAAGGCAGAAGACTGAAAATAGGAACAATTTTAGATACAGAATTTTAATATATTTCTGCACATCTATTAGAGATCTTGAGAAAACCATTGGATTTTCCAAGAATCCCACTCCCATCACCACCAAATTTGCCCTAATATTATTAGAACATTTCCCTAAGAAAATATATTTCATTTCTATATCCATAGGGAAAAAAAAAAAGATCAAAATTCAGTAGCTGAGAGATCTGTACTCAAAAACCTCAGCACACCACTGCTGGTATGCTAGAAACACTAGCATACAAGGTAGGGTTGGCTGCAGAATGGAAGCAGGATTCCTTGAGCAAAATTTGGCTTGTCATTCAAGTCATGGAAGTCCTGTAGGTTTAACCAGATTCATTTTCTCTGACCTATAATCCTAATGCAGACACAAACACACGCACATCATTGCACTTAATGTAAATTACCCTTAAAAAAATAAGGATCTTTATTTTGAATAAGACTGTAAGCTCTTTGAAGCAATGAAACATGATGTTTAAACAATGAGTTTACCTGGAACACCCATTTTATTTCAGAAGAATGACTGCTTATAAATAGTTTTCAGTTCTCAGAGACTGGCTTCAACACAGAGGTTGTTCCTACCCTGTATTAATTTGGTGAGAGCCATATCTCCAACTCTTGCTAATGGCATCTCAGCTCAGGTGGCTTTGGTGATTGCTGGGATATCTTCTAGATAGCACCTGACAGAACAGATGCTATTAAACATGAGTAAGAGTATTGGAATCTGGGTCTGTATCAAGGTAAGAATCTTGATCCAGAGCCCTTGGAAAGGTATTACATTTTCACAGTCTTTTTCTGTGTTATCACTGATTGTTTTCTACTGGCTACCATGCTGCATATCTCTGTTCTCTGTTTCTCGTGCTGCCCTACCCTGCAGATTTAATCTTCTCTGACTTTGCCTCCTTGTCTCAACTCCTTTTCCTTTCCAAGGTAATGATGAGATGTTGAAAAGGGTCTATTTATCTAATCTCAAGACATTCAAGGAGAGCTGAATCACTCTGGAATATTTAAAAAAAATATTCCTCTCTACCTGAGACATTTACTATGACTCTTTGTTAGAGGTGCCCTGATCTCTAGTGCGGCTACCAGAAATAGGTTTTATTGAGGTAGAAGCAAATAAAACACCTCTAGCCTGACACAACATTCAGTGAAATACAATTGATTTCCACAAGCAAGCCTGATCTTCCAGCACTGAAGGCTCAAGTTCAAAGAAGTTTAAAATTTTTCTCAGCTGTACTTAGATCAAAGGAAAGCTATTGATGTGATGGATGGCTTATTTCCTAGAGAGCCAAACGGAACAGCAAGGGCCCACTGGGGACAGCAGATTTCAAAGGGGCTTCACTGAAAGCTTAGAATTCATCAGTTTATTCCATGGGTCAGAAGGGCATATGAATATATTAAGACCAGTTGAATGACTATGCTGGATCAGAATTCTTATCCCTCTGAGTACCCTGCTGCCAAAAGCACCTATGAACAGACGTCTAAGGAAGAATAAGTAATGGCAAGCACTTGTGACACTTGCTCACTTTCTCCTAAATCTCTTAGGCTCCAGCTCTTTCCACTTCAGTGACTTCCTGGCTTGGTTCTATTTTTAAGTGTATGTGCAATTCTCACTGTACTTCTCTTCCATGTACACGTGCAGTCTCACTTTGAACCCATGTCAGTTTTTATCACCCTGAAGTAATTTAGCAACAAGTTCCACATTCTACTGTTTAGTGTATGAATAATCAAAATATTTTGCTCATATTGGACCTGGCCTTTATTTGCTTCTCTCCAATTCTTGTACTAAAAGACACTGAACATCAATTCCTCTCCATCCATGACACACTTATTTTGTAAATGTATACTACATCATCTCCAGTTATCCCTTTTCCAGACTACAGTGCTTAGCCTGTTCTTTTATCATTGATACGACAAAGCCTTTTGTGCCCTTGATCCTCCATCCTTGTTGCCTTTCTGTGAACCTTCTGAAGGTCTGAAGTATCTTCTGAGGTGAGGGGACCAGAAATGCATGATGTATTCAAATAGCGGACACTCCATAGATTTATATGGTCACAGAATAGTGCTACATTGTGTTCTGTTTTCTAATAATGCCAAATGCTTGCGTTGCTCTGTTGACTGCTGCTGGAATTGAACTATTGCCTCAATGCGGCCACCTTCAAAAGCTCCAGGACCACCTGAGTTGTGAAGACCAGTTTAAAGCCCATCATTTTGTGTGTGAAGTTAGGATTATTTTTTTCCCACGCCCCTTACTTTACATTTAGCTTTACATCATCTGTCATTTTATTACACATCTTTTTTCTCTCAGTCTTGCTCTCGGATTTCATACAGTCAGCCTGCATTCTTGCTAGACTAATAAATGTGATGTCACTAACAAGGTTTCTTATTCTACTATTCAACTATTTCCAGGTTTTCTTATGAATATGCTGAACAGTAGAAGTCCCAGCACAGCCCCCTTGATTCCTCCCTCCATTGAAAGAACTGATCACTTGTTCTGTTTCCCACCTTATAATTATGCAAGACATACCCTGGTTTTGGTGAGGGCCTCTGTCAAAGCCTTCTGTAATTACAAATAGACTTCATTGGCCAGATAATCCTGCCCTATGAGCTTGTTGATACCTTCACAAATAACCCCACAGCATTATGGCCTTTTATATAATTCCTCACCAACTCTCTCTGTATAGATTGTTTCTGGTACAATGTTGCAGTTGCCTGCTAACTCTTTATAGTTTCTATCGCTTTGTCCAATACGCACATCAGTCTGATATTCCTGTAGTACTCCACTGGGACCTCTGCATCACATATGTTATCCTCCAGTTCTAAGTACCCAGACTGTTTTAAATGAAAGGTTACACAAGTCTCTCAGCAATTCAGCTATTTCATCCTTGAATTGCTTCAAAACTCTTGAGTGATTACCATCTGGTCTTGGCAATGTGTTACTGTTCTTTATATCATTTGTTCACAGACTCCTTCTGTAGTCACATCAGTATCTTTTATGACCTGAACTAACCCAGAAGTCTGTCCTTACTCTTGAGTAATCCAGGGCATAGAACAATTGAGTGACTAATGACGAAAATTGGAAAACCTGTCAACTTGATGAAGATATTTGGTTTGGGCTGGGCTATGGTTTGTTTTCTTGCCTCTGTTAGCCAGTAATTAAATGTTTAAAGGTACTATGTAAAGAAAAGTAACAGTGTACTACAGAGATGATCATTTGTCATCGTTACTTGTCAGGGGTCGTTTAAACACTGGCAGCATTCTTATGGGGGCAAAGTGCCATTATGTCAGGGGTACCAGCACTGAGGTAGTCCACCCAATTACCCACACCAGCATCTGGTGTTTTCCTACAAAACCACAGTTATCCCCTGGAAGTAGAGGTGTTAGTGAGCATTGCAGGAGAGGGGTTATAAAACAGGAGCTATATGCTGTGTAGTGATGGGGCCCAAGGAGCGCCCCTTGGACAAAATCTTTCCTTGTTACAGTCTAACTGCGGCTTCTAGAGAGCTCACAGCTACAAGCAGAGTGCACAGGAACAGGGCTGTCCAGAATGGCAGGGTGTTATATACAGCTCTTAATAAAAACAATTGCAAATAGCTTTATTTACACTTGAAAAGCAACATTTGTTTAAGGCAGAGATGACATCATCTTACCTAATGCTGGTTTCAGTTTAGGCTGAGTATGTGAGTTGAAGCAGAGGTGTTGCATTTGGCCTCTGCAGGGGGTTGAATTTGTGTACTGGCACCAGTTTGGTTCTGTGTCTGCATCAGGTGCTTCCATTTCTCCTTTTGCCTCAGACCCAGGAAGAAGGATGAGAGGGTGCAGAGTGGGAGTACTGGGGAGCAGTGAGGACTGCCTGTACTTCCCTGGAGGTTGACATGGCCTGAGGGAAAGTCTGCAAAGCATCTCCACTTGCTAGCTGATTTCCCCCTGGGTCAGCAGAACCAATCCTCATGACTTCCAGGCCTCACAAATAATTTTCCACCTCTTTGCTTTGTAATAGTTGAGAACACTTTAGTTCATACTATTCCTTCAAGCTTCTTTATTTCATGGTCTCTACAGTGAAAAGATTATAGATCTCTTCCTGTCAGCTTACAGCTCCATGCTGCTTCTGGCTCTGTAAGTGGCATAGAAGGAATCACTAAAAGCATCAAAACAAATCCCTGGAATATATGAAGACATTTCTTAGTCATTTGCATGAGACTAATTCTATAATTTATCAAGTTGAGCCCTGAGAGAACATCTTCTCTCTCTGACCAAGAGCAGAGCATTGTGAGCTATGATTTTTTTGGTCAAGAAATAATAGTGGCTACTGGAAGATGACTTGCTTAAGTGACTTTTCATCACTGAGCTAAAACAGCAGTTAAGATAAGTTTTAATAACAGGTGTAATAGCACATTACACTGAATTGTCTCATGATGAGTCCCATCAACCCACAGCTAGATTCATGTCCTAATAAGAGCTGATTAACAGTGGGCTGTACTCTGGACTGTACTGAGGTGTGTTTGCACTGTGGCAACTCCGTATAATTTTAAAAAAACCCTCTTTTGGATATAGCATTATCTTAAAAAAACAAAGCCTCTCCTGCTGTAAATAGTTAATAGTGGAAGGAGCAGTGAAAAAGAGCAAGAAATTCCAGGAAGATTTATGCTAGACTTAAAGGCCGCAAGGCAGATAGAGATTGAGAACTAGGAAAATCACAATGAGAAATTGCAGTAATAAGTTTGTCTAAGGGTCAGGCCTGTCTGCCTGCCTTCAGCCACCTGAGAGGTAGATGCATAGTCTAAAATGCTCTGGCACTCTGGTCCTTGGGAAAAATGTGTCTTCAAATCCCATCTCAAGGCAGATGAACTCTGTTGGAGGTGTTCATGTTTCAACTGGACTGTGGAGGAAGTCTAGACCCCTTGCTTGGGTGGTTAAAGTTAGCAGACGAACTCCAGACCTAGTCTAGTCTTGAGCAAGGCTTCTAGGGTTCAGTTTTCAAAGCAGCAGCCACGGAATTCCATATGTGGCTGTGTATGTGTGACATGCCACTGACCTCAAGTTATAGTTTTCCTCTTGCAATTAATGCAAGTCCTTAAGTTTTTCTCTGAACATTTTGCAAAGCTCTGTTATTAACTTTTGAATTTTCCCTGATTCCAGCTTTGATGTCTTGGGATGGCTGGGGGGACACCTGCCAAAAAGTCAGCAGTTATGCATGCAGATACCTGAATTCTACCTGGTGAACTGGATGCCTTTGTGCATCTGAAAACTGTCTCTTGTTTTAATTTCAAAGTCCCACTTTTCTTTGTTACATAAAACATAATGACACCTGAGTTGGAGGTGTGTTGCAAAGATTAATGACTTAATATTTGGAAAATGCTATAGAAAAATGTTGAAATGCTTTAGAAAAGTGTTCAGTCATTTTTTATATTATTTTATTTTTTAAAGATCTGATCAACACATTAATTAAACCTTTTAATTTAAGTAATCTTGTAGTGTAATTACAAGTACCCTAATAGATCTCCTTTGATTTAGATTTCAAATAATTCTTTATTTTACTCTTTACTTTGTCTTTATCTCTTGACAAACTATAACACAGCACCAGCTCAGCACACACACTGGCTTTTCTTAGGAAATTCTGTGCTGGGAGTGAACATAATGATCTATTGTATTTCCAAGCTCTTCCTATTCCCAACTGTGGCTCATAGATAGGCCAGCAGTTTTACTATTGGTTCAAGTTTTGGATTACTCTCAAGTACACTCTTAACTTTTAAGGATTGCCTTATTTCAACCATAGCCCCACTCTTTACTACAGAACATTGATCTGAATTTCTGAAGTAACTCAGATAGAAAATAGTTTTGAAAATGGGATATTTAGTTGTTGAAAAGGCTCACTCAGCAGATCAGAGAACAGTTTTAACTAGTCAGACTAGAGAGATATATGCCTACAGTCACATACAATTGCATAGCTAGTAATACACACACTATTGTGTAAAAATTCCTATTTGTCTTCCAAATTCATGCATCTCTTTTACTAAGTCAGCCCATAAAGACATATTTGTTTGTATATTTTAGCAGAAGAAGCCTGCAGTTCTGCTTGAAAAATGGAAAAGTAACTTTGAGGTTTCAATGTTGTAGTCTATTAGGTTTCCTGATGTTTGCCCTGATCATCTTTGTCATGAAAAGCAGAGTTTACCAGTACGTGTATTAATTTCTCATAAGCATGCTGTGGATTTGTTAGGCAGTTTGGAAAGAATATATTATCTTCCAGTATTTTACAGCTTTATCTCTACTTAAATCTCTATCTTGCAACAAAAGTCTTTCTTAATGGTGTTAAAATCTGATGATTTCTTCCAGGCTTAGAGCTTGAGGTGTATAAGGGAGTATCAATTAGGAAGCACACAGGCAGTCTTTTGTTAAATACAGTCTTTGGCGATGAGACCTGCCATTGCAGTTCTTTTGTGGTTTCTGGATCCTTCCCATTCCCAGTGGAAACCAGAGCTCAGTGTAACTGTGATAGCAATAGTGGGCTTCTCATTGCCCTGACAATTGCGCTGGGAGTATGTGTGATGTGGGACAAAGTTAATGAGGAGGCAGTGGCAAACTTATTCCCCTTCCTACATCACTTCTAAAGAAGATTGTTTCCCCTTATTAGATCAAGTCTAAAAAGCAGTATTTAGTTGCTTCCTTTTTATGTACAAAGGGGTCCACAAAAATGGACTAAATAGCTCAGGCCAGCCTATAGGAAACAAAAAGCAGAGGAACGTAATCTTCTCTGTGGTAATGAAGGAAGTTAAAATGGTATTCTGGAAAGTAACGCTCTTTCTACACGATAAATAAAATACTTTGTTTTTCTTCACTTGCTGCCTTTCATTATGTAGTTATGAATTATAAAAAGACCTTTGTGCCTCTGCATATTCCCAAGAATACAATAGGCATTTTCCTCCTTTAGTCTCTTAGGAAGAAGACTCTAAGTACACCATCGTCAGATACTTTCATACAAGGATTAGTGATTAATGCTCCTTACTGTAAGAGACAGAAACAGCTAGATGTCTCCTAATGTGCTTCCACATTTTCCCAAAGAGTGGCTGTGGAGACACTCTCCAGATTTGCATTCAGAAGGTAATGACCTGATAGTAAAAGAAAAAATAAATTAGAATGATGGAAATATATTGTCATTGTGGTTTAAATCCAAAACACCTACTGTAATTCTATTTCCCTTTTGTTGTTTGCTAGGTAATGGAGTGACTCCTAACATTCATTACATGACAGCATTATAGTTATAACTAAGAAAACGGTCTCATGCTAAAATCTTCTAGTCAGCTGCATAAAACTTTCCAGCAAAATTACCCTTTGGTCTGAAATTACTTATGCTTGTTTGGCTCCCAGAAGTAATTTCTTTTTTAAAAGTGTTACAATGCTCTTTGGCAGTGGTGAGAGAAATGCATTGGGAAAAAAAAAAAAAAAAAAAGAAAAAAATGAAAAGAGAATATTTTGTTACAAAATGTGATTCTTTAATCATTAAGAAATGACTAACAATTACAACTTCAGACTTTCTGGGTTTCACACCTAAGGAGCACAGGTGATTGTTGTGTTTGGAAAAGTTTCATTGTTTAGAAATATCAGTGCAACTTTGCCAATTCAGTTTGCCTTTTCAAGGCAACTGTGAGTCATTCCGCAAAAATACGTTCAGGGTATCTACAAGTGTTTGTGTAGGCAATGGGACATTTCATGTTCACAGAGGACTGTGCAGCTAACGTATTTTGTAGATGTGAATATATATCTACTGTCATGTAAATGTACACACTAGCACATACTATTTGTGACTAAAATTTTTAGAGTTCCATTGGAAAAACTGACCGTTGGTATTTATTCTCTTGTTTTGCTTTTCCTTCCAGTAGATTAGAATGAGAAGGAACCCAAATTCAGCACTGAGTAACAATTTAAAGTTGATTGTGATGTATGTTGCTTTCCCTGTCCAATATGAATTGTATTGTATAAATCTCAGAAAAAGAAAACAATATGCCAATGAATTTTCAAGTACACAGATAAAGATGTAAGTGAAACAGTGGAACTGTGTAGGCAAATCATTTTTGAAGTTCCCATTTTGAATTTATGAAGTGAGGATTTTTTTATCATTGTCATTTTCACATTGCAGTGGAACTGAAAGAACATTCAAATGTAACTTATTAGGAGAAGTAGCTTATGTTTGGCTATTCATGGCTCTTGTTGGAGGCACGAAGAAATTCATTGGTTGTTCCATCCCTTGGTTTTGCAAAGTCACAGATGTCCCTGTAGGATTTGTGCCTAGTGTTAGTGAAATGACTTCTAGTATCACAAGAAGAGGCTACTAATCTAGTAGAGTGAACAGGTGAGAGAAGAGTACATGGGATATCATAGGATTGCCTTTCTGTCTGAGACATTTTATTTCAAATCATACAGTAGGTCTCATTTATAAAGAGAGACTTTGAGAATTTTTCACAGAATCACAGAATTACTGAGGCTGGAATAGACCTCCAAGATCACCAAGTCCAGCCTATGACCCAACACCATGACAT
>JANIJG010022428.1:12435-28000 GCA_024611175.1 Megaceryle torquata
ATAAGACTTTCCCTCCAGTCCCTTCCCCAGCCTCATCGCTCTCCTCTGGACCCGCTCCAGCACCTCAATATCCTTCTTGAAGTGAGGGGCCCAGAACTACACACAGTACTCGAGGTGAGGCCTCACCAGTGCCAAGTACAGGGGGAGAATGACATCAAAATCCATCTACCAATAAAGCATGCCAGACTTTCAAGTCTATGCATGCCCCTCCATTCTACTGCCTTTGGCAATACTGAATAATAGTAAGAATATTAGAAACATGATATTCTGCTCTGGTAACTTTATACCAAGTCTCAGTGGTCAAATAATCAAGTGATTTCCCCTCTATTTGATGCACACAGGGAAGTCTGGTCTACAGGTTGGGCCATAGCTGGAGTAAAGGGAAACTGAGTCACCTGCAACCCTATTCTATCACTTTGAGGTTAAGCTAAACCCAGAAACCCTAAGGAGAGCTGATTTCCATATTTTTGGCTCATCACTTCCAAATCTGGTGTAATATTTGGGAATTTTAGAGTAACTATCAGAGCTTTGTTTGTCTAGATAAGTGAAAATGGAGGAGGTCAGTTGTGGTTCCCCAAAATTTCCCTTCTGGTCTATGATCAGAAGGAATTGTTTGAGAAATCATTTTTCAGACCAGATAGGTTAGTAAGTCAATAGTAACTGGTAAAATTGATTTTAAAGAAGTCTCTGTAATTTTATGGGGAAGACAAATTTATGGATTTCATTACAACAAACCAGTCCTCACTACTGAAAACTGTCACCCAGGGGACACATAATAAAGCTATAGGAAAGCAAACAGGCTGTGGCTAGAAGGGAGTCAGAATTCGCAGGAACATGTAAGGCACACGCTGCTAAACCCACCTGTGATGCAGCAAAACACAAAGAAACGAATCTGTGTATTTCCCTCTGGCCAGTCTCCCCTAGTGGAGATTGAGACTCATTCCAAATCTTTTTGGTCATCATTTCATTATGCAGCAGATGTTTTGGCATGGTCTGCACCTCAGCTTCACAGAGACCTGAAAGGCAAAATGGGAAATAAGAGGGTGGTCATATGAATGGATTAAGGTGTTTCATTGCATCACTGATCCTTATTGCTTGAAGAGGTCTGGTTTTTTTGGGGTTTTTTTTTATCCTGAATACTTTGAGGTTTATGATTTTACAACAGAAGTGTAAATCAAAGCCAAAGTTGGACACGCAATACCTAGGATTTTAGGACTGTTTTCCTCCAAAGGCTGTTCCTTTCAATCTGTGCCCAAGAACTTGGAAGACATGGCAATAATATGTCAAAGCTTGATTCATCTCAAAACTGATTGTGTCTTAGCTTCTTCCAGTCAACAGAAATGACCTCCCATATAAAGTAGAAACATTAGGATGGGGGATAAAAATCTCCTATATTTCTTCTGCAATCAAAATTCTTCAGGAAAATAAGGCTCTTTCATTTTGATATCCAATGTTTGAAATGTAGAGAAGTCTATTAAAAAAGTACACTTTAGCTCCCTTCATACCCTGTCCCCGGTACAAAGCAGACTCTGGTTATCAGACAACTTAAAAATGCAGTGAAATTTAACAAAAGCTGCAAAATCCACTTTTAAAGCTATCACTCTTGCCAGAGTTTGCACTTTTGTGCCTTGCTTTAATGAGAGGTTTGCTCAATAATGGGTCATCTTAAAGGATACATGTGAAAATTTATGTTTTAATATTGCCACTTACTATGTTTTGAACTCCTTATGAAAACAGTGTCTTACACTGTTGGAGCAAGACACAAGGTATAAAACATACTCCCAGCTTTTTCTTTTTCTACCTCTAAAATACCCAGACTCACTGAGAATTCCTGGTTTCCACTGAACTCTGAAATACTGCTAAGATCTAACCTGTTTCATCAATGCATCAGGGGAGTCAGCTGGAGCAGCCCACTCTAAAAATGCAGCAGTGGGCTAGTAAATTAGCTGTGATAGACTTTGCCTGAATATGTTTAGCCTGTCTTCTCCGTACACGCCCAGACTCACACATTTCTCTGTGTTAACAGGATAAAGTAAAACAACCTGAAGTGTCTTCAGCATGTCTTCAAATGGTCTTTGAACTCAAATCATTGTAAATAACAACAAGGTGACTTTTCTTTCCGGGCCTGATCTCTACTTTGTGGCACTTGGAGAGCTGAAACAAAGTTTATGTTAATAGAAGTGGAAAATTGCTCATAATTTGGAGTCTGCTAAGGAGGACTGAATGGTTCACCCAGCTCTGGGAATACTTGTGTGGTGCAGGGACAAGGAGGACAGGGCTACATTGAGGTATGATACAAGTGTGACCTACTGCCAGATTTGCCACAGAGACTTGGAATAACAAACAAGTCACTTGCAGCAGTAGTGATTTTTTAATTTTGTTCAGGCTCCTCTATTTGAAGTTTACAGATTTTCTATTGGAATAATTATCCAGTAGATGCAGGCACATGGTGTCCTATAAATATTATGCTTGTGGGTATATGCAAATGTTTGTCTCTCCCCACAGTAATGTTTGAATCAGATGTGTGATATCACCCAAAATTGAGAGAGAGATACAAGGGTCTGGAAGACAATAAGGGAGGAAGACCAAGAACCCTGTTGCAACCACCCTGATGTTGAGTGCAATGGAAACTCTTCAAAGCAGAGCATATTGGACTTACACCTGTCCCAGCTCCAGGCAGAATTTCAACTGAAACTTGCATCATTCTGTAAAGCAGTATCAACAAGCCTCAAGACTCAACCTATAAAAACTGTGCTTCTCAGGCCCAGGATTCAGTAAACTACATCTTTTCTGCAGATATTCAATCACAGAGCAACTTGAGAGAGGTAATGGTTTCCTCTTCCCCCTTTGCAGTAGCACACTCTAGCAATGTGTATTGTGCCTGTCCTGTGCTGAGGGTGGGAGGGAGGGTGTGCATGCTGCAAGTCCTCAAGACCATAATGATTCCTACTTATGATTTACCCCCTGCATCTCTGATTCTGGTGTGAGAGGTGTATGTGGGTATAACTCTTCTAAGGGCAGAGCCTTTTTGTGGGTACTTCTAGACCCCAAGCTTTGTGTGAGGATGATGCCCCTAAGTAGTTCATCACAAGATCAATCCAGCACCAGTGACCTAGAAACTCAGGACTACAAGGGGCTATTTTTTTTCCTCCTTTTCTCCCCCAGGTGAAATTCTGCTTAACATAATCCAGACTACAATGAAGGCAGCTCTCTGAGATGTGCAATAGGTTATTTTTGCCTTGGCAGAGCACTCCAGGTGTAGCGATACTATTTGAAGACAAAGGGCATTTGTCTTGTAAATTATACTAGATTTGAGAATTTGACCAAGATACTAATAAAGCTGGCAGTGTTGGCAGGGATGTATGCCAGTGAGATCACATGTATGCCTTTTTTTCATATTGAAATGACTTCTCTTTCTTTTCCATGAAATAGGAGGAGAAGCTGTCATTCTTTTCAAACCACTAACATTTGGATTTATGAGCATGCCACCCATATTTTTGTGTGAGGAGGACTGCAATAACTAGCCTTGCCACTGCTACAATTAACTGACATCTCAGGTCACATAAGCTACTTATTCCCAAATGTCAAGTCACTAGGGGCACTTAAAGCAAAAAGAATGTTAATGGGATATTTCTGAGAATAGACATTAAGTATGGAAAACACTGGAGCAAAGAAATGCATGTTTGAAAGTCATCTAAGTACCTTAGATACCAGGCAGAGCACTCTGTAACGGGAAGCTGGTGAGATGTGCAGTTCTGCAGAGGGGTTTGTGAAACTGTCATTTCCTTGTCCTGAACATTTAGTATTAGCTTCCATTCCCAGCACAAGGAATACTTATTCCTTAGCTTATTCAACAAAGATGTTCTTGACCCAGATGCCCATCAGCTCATCTGTAATGCAACCCTATGGCTATGGCCATCTCACTCCAATCCCAGTAAAAGTCTTTCTGCTACCCCAGTACCTCAAATGATAATATAATAAGGGAAATATTGCATGATAAGAAATAGTTTGTGTTCCAGAAGTGAAGTCCAGAACTAATCAGCCCTAGCTTTATTTACTGAGATTAGAATCAGGTAAGAAAGAAAGGAAATGAACACTGTGTTGAGGATTACTGTTTTATATGTTTTTACATTACAGAATTACTGTAAGAGCAAATCAGCCAAGACACACATCTGCCTGTGAAAGGGGGTCATTTGCCTCTGAAGTCTCATTGCTGTCTGCAAGCCATTTTAAAAGACAGACTAAAAAGGATTGTGCAAATATGGGATCTGTTCTGCGCATGCTCACAAACAGACTGCTGAATTAAATTTGCATGAAAGCTGCTCTCCCTTCTTACAAAAAAAAAAAAAAAAAAAAAAAAAAGAGAGCTTTAACTAAAAGAGCCCTGAAACTTCACCCTCTTTGACTTTTATAGAATAGATTGCAAGCAAGCAGATTATCAGTTTCTTGTCCTGTCCTCTTGCCTACCCACCTCCCTGCCCCAGTTATAATGATAAGAGTTAATACATTCTAACTAATATCTATGTTGACATAGGAATCACTTGTTTCTGAGGAGCACATATGCTAAGTAATCTTGAATGCAATAAGTCTGCTGGGGCTGCAGAAATGAACATGAATGTCCTAATGAGGCAATTGCCTCAGATAAGTCTCTGTAATTGGGGGAGCTAGAGTTAAATGTCATCTGGGCCACGTGAAACTCCAATTACTGGAACCACTTAGCTGCAAACCTCAGGAGACATGACCAGGTTTTCAACAGCAGATGATTTGGGCTAAGTACATACTGGGTACTCAGCATTGCACACTGCGCCTTGAGTTTGACAGTCATTTTAAACTTCAATATACTGTTAGTGCAACTAAGCTTTTTCTCACAGGAATATAAAACAGTGAATTCTTCTCAACATCACTGCTTCAGCTTTTGCCTTCTTTGGCTAAAAGCCCCATGTTGGGAGTGGTGGATAAAGAAGGGTGACTGCCAAGTCCTTAGGAGAGCTGGCCTTTTTGTAGCCATATTATATAGCTGAGATGGACTGTGATTCCACACGTTCATTACAGTGCTGATTTCATGATGTTTCTGTCTAAAACCTGAATACTGCTGTGTTGCTAGAAGGTACCAATGGAGGCAGGAGCTGTAGACATTGCTCCAGAATTAAGCAAACCATGAAACACTTTCACCTTTCTCATAAAATCCCTCTCTTGCTGCGTTCACCAAGATCCTTGGCAGAATTTTCCACCATTTCCTCATCCAGATAAGGAGAGGCCTCCGAATTGTTTGGTCTATTGCCTCACTTAAATAGCATAGGCTGAGAAGCGGAAGTGCAAAAATAAATGAAGAATTTATCATTGGTGAACCAATAATATCATGACTTTGTGGGACACATGGTCCCACAAACCTGATTTGTGAAGGAGTCTTGTGGTTGTGTTCATAGAAGCAGCTCATTTGCTGTTTTCAGGAGGCAATGATTACAGCAAGGAAGGTGGTGTATCTCTGGGGAGTCCCCACCTCTCCCGCAGAATAATAGTGAAATGGCACCAGTTAGGTGCCACAAATGCCTTCTATTGCCAATCGTTCCCAAAGTTATTTGCCATATTACCTATACCCCCCAAAGACAACTGTTTTTTTCCATTTGATTCTAGCATAGTTTTCCTTATTACATTTATGTAGCTTTCCACATTACATTTATGTAGCTTTCCACAGCTACTATTTTATTTATTTTTTCTATTCTGCCTCTTCTTCCTGGCATATATTTGCTGTCTAGATATCTCAACTAAGGCACAACCTCCTCATTACTGATCTCACCATTGTGTATGACATTATGACAATTTTATGCATACACATTTTCACATGGTTTGATTCATTTTCTTGTCAGCAATTATGAGCTGTCATTAAAAACATGATAAATAGTTACTGTGCTTTTACAGTTTTACACTGACAGGTAATCTAAAGGGAATAGGGGGGAGGGAAGAACATAAAGATTCAGAAAACCAGTGTGGAAGAGGGGAACTGAGAAAAGAATGAATTAATGGAAGAATATAAAGAATAGGAAAATGTAATTCCTATGCTCTTAATTTCAGTGTATTCTCTGTTACAGGGAGCCTTTGACAGTTTTCTACTCAAAGTTTAAACAGACATATTTAGAAAAGGGGAAGGAAGTGCCCTATAAAGGCTGGCTGAGTTGTCTTTAGATAATCAGCTAGAACATAATGTAAGCAAAATAAGCTATGTCCATGTCATACGGATGGACAATTTGTGGTACCTCAGACATTCACGCTGGCTTTCCATATAGTAGCTGTAACACTCACATAATGATACAGCTCTGTCACTCTGTTATAATATATACTGGACATACCTGTTACACACATGGCATTTTCATTTCCTGCTTGCTTGCATAAAAGACTAAAAGGACATAAATATTGGTTACCACAGCCAACATCAGTATTCTAAAATTTTTGCCATGTCATTTAATTCAACTGAAGAGACAGTGAAGCCTATGTCCTGAGACAGGTGGAGAGCATCAGTGTTTGGTAGAGACCCGTTTCTCTCTATGGTCTGCACAGTCAACATAATTGATTTGTTCAGTCTAAAACTAATTTTTAGGCAACTACAGTTACTTTAGGTAAGATGAATGCTACCCACCAAATATGTGAAATAGAGCATGAAGCACCGAGCAAGCACTAGGAAGAAGGACTTGCCAGACCAAGTGGCAGGCTCAGGATGCAGCTACTGCGTCCAAGACCTTGCATTGCCAACAAATCCTGCTTGATGGCACAGCTAAAGAGAGTTTGTTTGCATGTGACAGAGGGTTTGCTGAGGACCTTGTCCATCAAAGAAGGAATAGGACTGAAATGGCTGATGGATATCATCACTTCAGTAGTATCTGCCAGCCATGGATTTATGGCAACAACTCTGAGAGTGAGAAATCTTCCTGACAGATAAGCCCCTAAATTGGTTGCTTAATTCTGATTGTTATCAGAACGGCTTTGTTTGCCATGGTATGCAAATACGGCATCAACAGGGGCAAAGACAGATAAAAAGGAACTCATCTTAAGAAAGATAAGGATAATACAGTAAAGAGAAATAAGACATCATCTCTGTCGTGTAGCTATGCCTCCTTAAGCCTCTTTTTCTGCACATGAGTTGGCTATTCTTTGCTATGGAAGCTTGCTGATTGAGACCATTTTCTGCCTTGTACTGTGTTCTCACAGAATTGTATGGAGAACAGAAAGAAACAAATAGTTCTGTGTTTATAGCATAGTATAAAAAGTAATGAAGAAGTCTGGTGTGATGTAAATCTAAATTCTAACATGGTAGTGGGCTTTCTTTTTTCTTCTCTTAGTGCCCAGACATTAGCTGGGGAAGATGTCACAACTATCATTAAAAGCAGGCATGAGATTCCTGTAATTCAAATGTATCCATGTATTGGGCTAAAAATGATACATTCTAGAGCTGAGTCTGGGTGTGATTTTGTCTCTGCTAGGGAATATGCACTGAGCATCCTAACATCTGGGGATACCAGAGAGATATTCAGCACCAGCCTTAGAGGGTTGTGTAAAGAGGGAAGTTATTGTTGTGAAGGATTAAAAGGAAATTAGGAAAAATAATACACCAATGTGTCTTGAGAATACTCCAGGTAATTACAAACATATGCATGTCAAAGGAAATTCTTATGCATTCTGCCCCACGCAGGGATTACACTGTAAAAGCAGACAGTCGTCTTGATATCGGTCTTCTATCTCTAGAAGTGAAGGTGGAAAAAAATTATAGAAGAGTAATGGAAAAATTGGTAATGCAGTTAGCTAAAACTGTAAAAAGATAATCTGTAAAAGGAGGGAAATAAGGTTTTGCCTGAGCCCAAGATACATTGCATACCTTCACACAGGCAGATTGCCACCAGAGGTAAGTCATAAATACCATTGCTAAGTAAGTGTGAAATGGAGTCATGGGATCTTACTAGTCTATAGCATTCTTGGGTTAAGAATATGAGGAAATCAAAATAGAAAAATGAGAAAAGAGCCAAAGAAAGTCCTATTTTTGCTTTCACATGCAGGTTGAATCAGCCTACCATGTAATTCTGTATCAGAAGGAAGCTCTGTAAGCAAACAGCCCGCTCCATCTTTTCTAACTGATCAAATAAGGCAATGCCTAATAGCAAGAAGCTTGGAAGAAATTTTAATAACATCAGGTTATTGAACCAGTGAAATATGAGAACATGACAGACCTCTCCTTGCAGGATGTTAAATTACTTTTGCATTACTGCTGACTCAAAGGAGGGAGGACCTGGGCTTATCTTTCATGAGCAAAGGCACAGAGCCAGTTCACAACAGGCATTGAGTATCCATGCATGTCACCAGGCCATCCCTTTCTTTTAATCTTTAATTTGTGTAGCATTTCCTAGGTATGTTCCTCAGGATTTTACCTTTTTTTTTTTTTTTTTTTTTTCCTAGAGGGCTCTGAATAATGCCTTTTAGCTTCTGCTATGGTTTACCAGTTTTCCATCACAAGTTGGAAGAAGTAATAACTGGCCCAGGAGACCAGAACAGCAATACTGCCTTAACAGATGAAGATGGATCTCAAAGCTGAGAGTGGCAGTGTTTAGCACGGACCTGGGCTAAGGTTTATTTTCTGTAATAGCAATGAAGAGAAATGGAAGAAATCTCCTGTCTCTGCCACTGCCCATCAGAACAAGCAGGTGAAGGTATTCAGGTAATTCATCCAGGCTAATGTTAAATGGGTTGTAGTAACTGTGTCTAAAAAGCTAATTGAATTGAATTCTGAAATAATTAAGTACCATGAAATGTGTAGGCATTGATTTTGATGTGTGAAGAAGTAATCCATTTTGCAAGTTGGTCAGCTGGTTGGCTGTTTCTCAAATCAAACCAGTCTGGATTGTGCAAATAAACATTTTCCTCATTCATATCCTGTTCACATGCTTTGAACAGAACTTTTAGTTTTCCAACTAAGGATTTATGTGGCAGCATGACCAGTTTTGAAACTTTTGGCCTCCCCTTTTGGTTGTATTGATTTTTTATTTGTTAGTTCAGTGTGTTTTAGTGTCCAGTGGATAGTCGAATGGCAAATCTACTCTGCAGCTCTAACTGAATGAACAGGTATCACTCTATCAATGAGAGAACCAATTCCAATTTTGGCTGAATCATAGGTTTTCAAAGAATTTAAATGATTGGAATGTAAGAGTTTGTTAGCACTGAAATCCCAGTGATTTGTAACCCACTAAAGTCTAGCAGGGCCAATATTTTGTCTAGAAGATATGAAAACATGTACAACTAGTTCTATTTTCCAAAGATGTCCAAGCCTGTTGGTGAAGCCAGTCCTGCAAATAAAGAAAGAAAAATATCAGTGTCCAATAACAGTAGAGTAAGCACTAAAAAAGTCAGACCAGTGCTGCTCTGCTCTATCCTCAGTTATTCCCTTCTAGTTTAAAAAAAAAAAAAAAAACCACAAAGTTTTCTGTCTTAAGACTATACACCCCAAGTACTTTCAACTGGGGAGAAACAAATTGTAATCAAGAGCCAGCTGAGTGCATAGAACATGTTCTATAGAAAAAAAAAGGACTGTGTTTCAGTGTAAAGGAAGGTATAGGTCTGTGCAAAATATGATAAACACCAGCCACATGAAAAACTACAGCCTTTAAGACAGGTTTTTAAACATTGATAACTTAAGAATTCAAAATGGGATTGATATCAAGAGCTAAGTCACACAAGGCTCATATTTTAAACAGTTTCCTGTATGCCCTCTCACAATGTCAGTAGCTTAAGTAAGTTTGCCTCTAAATTCTTCCAGCCAAAAAAAAAACCAAAAAAAACCAAAAAAAGAAACTGATGAAATTGCTGTCATGACAATGATTAAGAAGTAGCTAGTACCCAGTCAAGGGCAAGGCCCTCATTGTTAAATTCAGTACAAAATCAGATGGTTTATATTATTTCAAAGCCCAAGGAAGAGAGTGCAAGAGCAGCCCTCCCCCACCTTTTTTTTAATTTTAACTCTAGTGTATGCATTTTTTAAACTACCTTCTCGTATGGCCTCAGAGTCCATCAAAATTTGTTCAATGAGTTCCTATCATTTGCATGAGCTGCCTCAGAATTGCTATATAAAGCATACTGTCTGCCCCACAAGAAAGACACTGGCTCCTCAAAAAGTATAAAATCGACTCTGTAAAATACCAAGTTAAATAGAGCCTCCAACAAAGTCAAGAGGAAAATGCTTGATCGGTTTAGCACAGCCAAGTTTTCATCCATGTGTATTTGTTGATATCAAGGGAACCTTCCAGGAAATAATGGGGATTTATGATATCAATTTGTGTGATATTTTTTTATAGAAATTAATGCTAAGGCTATTTCCAGTTTTTGTGTTTGACCATAAACATTTTTACAATAGGCTAAATCCTGAACTGAATGTATTTGGACAATTCATAGCTGTGGCAATGGCTTATCTGAAATGGAAACATTGCTGGGACATTGCTCTTCTTACCTTCCTAATTTCCACTTATTAAAGCAAGATGTAGGACAAAAAAGAACTGATTATGGCAAGACAACATTTCCAGGTGCTAGTAAATAACATTGACTGCCAAAGATAAATTTCTCCCCATCACAGGTACTTATCATATCAAGTGTCATGTCTCCCATGCTTAGAATTAATGAAATTCAAATATTTTCTTCACCTAAGTATGCCTTAAAATCCTAACTGATCACTGAAGGCAAGATTGAGACTTTAACAGTGCTGAAATGGGGAATACAGGGCCATCTGAATAATATTCTGGAAGATGGAGGCCTTAAAGTGTTTATAATTTTGATTTAAAAGATAGTGATCATCAGAGGTTAGTGGTCTTTATGTGATATAGCAAAATGTGAATTGCACAGGTGATAGTGACTAGATTTCTATTCCCCAGAGACACTCAGACCAGTCTGTGGGTGCTCTTTGTTTTGGCAAAACAGTAAAATGTGATGTGGATTCAGTTCCCTGTCATTTGAGATGCATTATAGAGCTACCTTTCACCAAGTGCTTCCTCATCCAACATTTAAACTTCCAGGGGTTGCCAGACCATGAATTGATTTATACTTCTATTCCCTTTTATTTTAAATGCCATCTGACTTGTGGAGCTTCTCTGTTTTACCTGTATATGTGTGAGCTTCTATTTTTAACAAAAAATGCCATATTCTTTTCCTTGATCATTACTAAACATGTCTCATTAGCTGCCAATTCTAGACGTTAAATTTTCAATGCTACTGCTAGCAGAACATATGTTTAGTCATTGCAGTTTTATTGTCTTTCCTTAGATAATTTTACAGAAGATTGTCTTAGATTTGGTCTTTTACTTTAATTGGGTAAAAGCTTGACTAGATATCTTCCTTCTGATTTTGCTTTCTTTCTTATGTTAATTAGCAGTATTCTGTTTGCTGCATCCAGTGAAACTGATAAGCATGCCTACACCCCAGTGCAGCTGAGGATATAAAGGAGCCTCTTGGTGTCTAATTATAGCAAATAAGAATGAGGGCTGGGGCCAGAACTGATTCATGGACTGCTGCATCATCTACTCTACCTATTGTAAGTCACTGAATTTCTGAGGGGTAGCCTACAGAGGTTAAATATCTATGGTAATTTTCCATATTTCCATTTCAGCAAAACACTTAGCTGGGAGGTAGGAGGTTATTTTGCATTAATATGCCTTTTTCTCATTTTAGGGAAAAAGAGAACCTTCTGAGAGCAATATAAGGATAATCCTCATTAAGACATTATTTAACAAGGCATATTATTAGAACTGTTAAAGCCATTGCCCTTGATTATAAATGAGTAAATTGGTTAATGAGAACAGTAGTTAATTGGGGGTATTATTGCCAAACAGGGAAATTATATGGAAGTTAAATATATCACAGTGGTTATTCTACACAGTTAAAGATCTAGGAGGAAAGAGATTAAGTAGGAGAGCATGAGAACATAACAGTCATAAAGTAGAAGTGCATTTTAAAAAGTATATTGCAAAAGTCTATTAAATAAAACTG
This sequence comes from Megaceryle torquata, assembly GCA_024611175.1. NCBI lineage: Eukaryota > Metazoa > Chordata > Aves > Coraciiformes > Cerylidae > Megaceryle > Megaceryle torquata. Next base: position 24,448 of record JANIJG010022428.1, read on the forward strand.
AATAAAAGTCAGCGGTGCATATTTACTCTGTTGAAACTCATCTGAAGCCACTTCTTGCAAGACTATAGACAGAAAATCTCAAAGTCCAGCAATGTGCTGAAACACTGTATAATCACAAAGCCATCTGGTAGAGATAAAATTTGCCCCCCTGCATTTGCCTTAAGATCCAGGCCTCGCATCTCTCCTTCCTCAATCTTCTCCTTGCATGTGCTGGTGAATTTTATCCACTGTAATAGCTATGATTGTTTTGAGCAGCTCTTTGCTACAAGGGTTAGATTTTGCCTGGCTTTTGCAGGCTTAATTGCACTCCTTTCCCAGTTAGCTCTGCTGGAAATTACATGCCTTCCTGCCAAGAACTTCTTGTCAGTGAAAACAATGCACATAAGCAAATGCTTGGGTCTAAGTTTGGTCCCAGGTTATATAACCCCCTAGAAAGAAGTTGCTGAATTGGTCTGAGGCTTGAAATGGCATTTTTCCTACAAATAGTTTGAAAAGCACCTGTTTTTTTTTTTTTATGGAGCTTTTTATCCAAGTTGAAGCCCAATGTTTGTGATGTATAAACTTATGTTTCTGCAATGCACTTCAAGGAAAATCTTCAAGGCCAATGCCCATGCTGTATCCATGTACAGGGCTTTATGTAGGATACTCTGCTTCTTGTTTCCAGCTTTGATATCCCAAATATTGGGCATTCTGAGTGTTGAATTTCCAGTACATTCCAGGTACTGGAGTTAAATGTGCTGAAGATTGTCAAAGGCAAAAAGAAGTGCATCTCTAAACATGTAAGTGGCCAAAGGAAGACTAGGGAAAATGATGTTCTGCTGCTGAATGAGTCAGAGGCCCTTGCAACAAAGGACTGGAAAGTGGATGAGGTACTGAATGCTTTCTTCACCTCAGTCTTTAGTAGTAAGAGCACCCTTCAGAAATCTAAAGACTTGGAGACCAAGGGGAAAGTCTGGAGCAAGGAATACTTGCCCTTGTTGGAAGAGGATCAGGTCAGAGAATACTTAAGCAAACTGGACATACTTCAGTCCAAGGGCCCTGAGTGCTGATGTCAATGCAAGATCACTCTTAATTATCTTTGAATGATCAGGGAGACTGGGAGAGGTGCCTAAGGACTGGATGAAAGCAAATGCCACTCCTGTCTACAAAAAGAGCAAGAAGGAGGACCCAGGGAACTACAGACTGGTCAGCCTCACCTTGATCCCTGGAAAGGTGATGGAGTAGGCTAGTCCTGGAAAACTTTTGCAGGCACATGAAAACTCATCATGAATAGTCAGCACAAAGAGGAATTCATACTTGACCAACCTGATAACCTTCTCAAATGAAATTAGTGGCTTGGTAGATGAAAGGGAGAGCAGTGGATACTCTTTACCTCAATATCAATAAGGCTTTCAATATAGTCTCTGGTAACATTCTCATGGAGAAGCTGATGAGTATGGTCTTGATGAACAGACAGTGAGGATTGAAATCTAGCTTAATGGCCTAGCCCAGAGAGTGGAAATCACTGACATGAAGTCTACCTGGGAGCCAGCAACTAGCAGTGTACCCCAGGGGTCAGTTCTGGGTCCAGTCCTCTTTAGCATCTTCATTTATGATCTGGACAATGGCACAATGTGTACCCTCAGCAAGTTTGCTGATGACACAAGACTGGAAGGAGTGGCTGAAACACCAGAGGGTCATGCTCCAATGCAGAGTTGCTCTAAGACCTCAAGAGTCTGAAATAATTGGCTGACAGGAACCTCATGAAGTTCAGCAAGCGGAAGAGCAAAGTCCAGCACCTGCTGGGAAGAATAAACTCATGCACTGATATATGCTGGGGGCTAACTGTCTGGAAAGAAGTTTTGCAAAAAAAAGACTTCAGGGTTCTGGTGGACACCAAGATGAACGTGAGCCAGCAATGTATCCTTGTGGCACAGAAGGCAAACAGTGAGTATTGTCAGCAGGTTGAGGTAGGTGATCTTTCCCCTCTGCTCAGCACAAATGAGGCCTGACCTGGAGTACTGTGTCCAGTTCTGGGCTCCTCAGTACAAGAGAGACACGGACGTACTGAAGCGAATCCAACAAAGGGCCATAAAGATGCTTAAGGAACTGGAGCATCTCTACTATAAGGGAAGGCTGAGACAGCTGGGACTGTTCATCCTAGAGTAGAGAAGGCTCAGGAGGCATCAAGGGAGATCTCACTGATGTGTATAAACACCTGAAGGGAGGGTGTAAAGAAAAGAGAGACTGGTGACTGGTTCTTTTCTGTGGTGCTCAGTGACAGGACAAGAGGTGATGGGCACAGATGAAAACACAGGATGTTCTGTCTGAACATCAGGAATCACTATTTTACTGTGAGAGTGTCGGAGCATTGGTAACAGGTTGTCCTGAAACATTGTGGGGTCTCCATCCTTGGAGTTATTCAGAGACCATCTGGACATGGTCCCGCCTGAACAGAGTCATTGAAAGAGATGACCTCCAAAATTTCAAACCCCAGTCATTCCATGATTTCATTTAGGCACATGAAATTCACACTGGGTTAGTTGTGGCTAGTAAGCTAAGAATCATACCTGTCTTTGAAGCAGAAGAAGGTCCCATGGGGAATGAAATTGCTTTGTCAATTTTACCTTGAAACCACAGATATGAAGGTAGATATCCACACTACCACAAAGCTCACTGCCAGGCACAACCCAGCAGCAGGGAGATTCATATTGCAAGGTCCCAGAGAGCAGAAGAAAAGACTAAGTTTGCTTTTGAGAAATATCAACACCCCTTTGGATGATGATTTGATTCATCAGGTAAATAATGTGGACAAGATGCTTGTTCAGCTTGGACTGTGCTGAGGCTCAGTGCCTGTGGCTGTGTAGATATAGTCTGGCAAATAATATAAGGCAGCAGAAGTACAGAATCAGTCCTTACATCTGCAGTCATGCGACATACCACAAGGAAATTGGTCCAGCCTAGGGTCATGAAGACCAGCATGACAGGCTTTTGACTGGAGCTCCTTGCATCTCCTTAGGTACAATGAGATTATGTGCACCGTGCATTTGACTTTAATGGGATGCAGGCTATGCCTTGGGGCAGTTTGTGCAAGCAGGGTTAACCCTGGAGATGAAGGGATTGGAGTATACAGTACTGGCAACACACTTTTTTTTTGACCTGTATTAGTCTCCATTTAAACCAAAAAAGATCCACAATTCAAGGCTTTCCTGAACTATACTTGCAAGTGCCTTGTTAGCAGCCTGTGGTATATTTAAGAGTATAAGGTGTATGGCTGGGGTTACACTAACAGTATAAGGTGTGTCTCAGAGTTGGCCACTTGCAAGCTCTGGAGCTGTTAATTGTAATTATTAATTTTCTATGGGGTGAATAGCCTGGGGCACAGGCTGTCTTTTGTAGCGGCATGTGCAATGGACCGCCTAGTTTCCAGATGAAATTGTAAGAAAAACACAGATGGAGTGATCACATCCCACCCACTCTAATTCTTGAAATTCCTAATGAAGTATTTTCTCTTCCATCTTTCCCCTTTACAAAAAAAAAAACCAAAACCAAACCAAAACAAAACAAAAAAAAA
>JANIJG010022428.1:28100-57527 GCA_024611175.1 Megaceryle torquata
AAGTATTTCCTCTTCAATCTTTCCCCTTTAAAAAAAAAAAAACCAAAACCAAACCAAAACAAAACAAAAAAAAAAAAACAAAAACAAAAACAAAACCAAAACAACAACAAAAACAACCAATAAACCAAACCAAAAAAACCCACAGAAAATCTGTGGAATGTTGCTGGGGAGAGGAGGGGCTGTATGGCTCCCAAGCAACGCTTCATGAGTGGCTAGTTTCTGTTCAACATTGGCAAATCTTACACTGAACCTATAAAGGACTGAGGCTTTCTTCAGTTTGAGAGCTGCTTTGGAAACCTGAAGGTATGCCAGGAGTGGGTGGAGAGGTAAGGGCAGGAGGTCCATACAGAACAGTGTTTTCCATTCAGTTGCAGAAAGCAAATCCACAGCACTCTGCCAATTTCCTGTCATTTGTTTGATGGTGGCGGCATACTGTGGAGTGCCAAGCTGAGCATCCTGTAGATCTCCTGCATAAAAAATGTGTGGGAAGATGATGATACATGCCTTGTAACAAAGCAACACATAAGGGCTGTGCATTACTGAAGGATGTTTCTATCTCTTAATTTTTTTACTGTTACCTGGAAGAAGACTTAGAGTTTGCCATCCTAAAGCTACAAAACAATTTAGTTGTTATAGAATCATAGAACCGACAAATGGTTTGGGTTGGAAGGGACCTTTAAAGGTCATCTGGTCCACCCCCCCTGCAGTGAGCAGGGACATCTGCAACTAGAGCAGGTTGCTCAGAGCCCCATCCAACCTTATGCAAGCTAAAACAAAATTCTGCCAAAACCACAATGTGGTGGAAAAGTTAAATATCAGATCATAGCTCTATGAAAATAGAAATGTGGATTATCCAAAGTTAGTTAACTCCTATGAATACTGTATAGCTGGAACACCTCTTCTCTGATATCATCTATCAGAGATTTTTCTGGTGATATGTGTTCCATTTCATATCTCACTTAAAAAAAATCAGTCAATCAATATTTGCTTTTCTGTTTTCCCTCATTGCCATGAGTTAGTGTAATGTTCTTTATCTTGCTGGATGTAAGAACAAAAATCCTAGAGCTGTTGCTCTCATTCTAACCTCTCTTTCAGGGTCACCACAAGAGCTGGTCATCGTTTGCTCTGCCAGCTGAAAGCCCAAGGAGGACTACTATGTTTCCTTCTAATTCTTCATAACTGTTTCCTTTTTAGCATAACCAGCTTTCAGCTTTCCATCAGTCTTTAACCTTTTGTTCCTCAGTTGCTTCAGCCACATCTAGGCTGTTATGAAGGGAGAGAACGAATCTGAGAATAAAGGATGCCCTTTAGGCCACTATCTGCTGAGGGAGGTTAACGTATTAACATAAAGCAAAGAACTGACAGTTTTGGCCAGTCAATTCCATGGCCTCTTTTCAGTGCAGTGTCTAAATGCCTCACAACTACCTGTGAATTTATTCTCACTGTGCTACGGTCAGCTTCATAATTCATTGTCATTAGCCTCACTCCTCTGTAAAAACATAGGGAAATATTAATTACATTTGCCAAGATCATGGTTAAAAGATATACAGCAAAACAGAGAAGTCTCAGTCACCAGCCAGTATTTTAACATGAAATCTTTCTCCCAGCTCTCCCAGTGCTGGCCTGGTGGGGTCTCTGCTTTTTCCTAAGGAGACTATGCACACTAAAAGGCTTGGGGGTTGACCCTTCTGTGCTGTGCCCCTTATAAAACTCATCTCTGAGTGAAATATAAACCTAAGGATTTTTCAGGATATTTTGGACCTCTTTGAACAACCCACCTCCAAACTGTGCACACAGGGGAACCCATCACAGAATTCCTGAGATGTTAAAAAGGGTCTTGACTGCAGAGTTGATAGAAATAGGCAATGTGTCAGCCAGAGAAGGAATACTCTGCATAAAGTTCACTCTGAATCAAGCTACATCAGGAACAAGACAGCCAAGATCAAACTTCATCCTGAGATAAATTGCAGAGAAACTAGCTAAAGGCTAGCTGCAGGCTCACATAATTGAAGCTAATATGCTAATTGTAGGAAAGCTTGGACTCCAGCCAGGATATAAAGCTGTGTTGCAGCACTGGTAAATTATTTCTCAGCATTAATGGGTACAGAGCGATCTTTTTCCCTACAGCCCCTACTTATATCTTATCTGTGTCACCATGAGATGCTGCAGTCCCAGAGGTGCTAGAATGTGCTATGGTGATGACAGATGTTACTAGTGGGAGCTACCTAATGAATTGCAACAGCAAATGACCCATCTGTAGACATCTGTTAGAAGATCCAACTAATTTTCCTTATTTTCTCCAAAGTTAGCATGGGCCACACTTTGAATTGGTGAGACAATATAGACCATGAGCCAGCAATACACAGTGATGGTACAGGCTCATGATGGTGTCCCAAAGACTGCATAAGAGCACCCTGTGAAGAAGGCCCAAGGAGCCAAAACAACCCTAGAACAGACAGGAGTAATACTCGTGATCATCTGCATTAAACTGGACAGCATGGCAGTCCTCTTGTTGGAGTAAGATCTCATGTGGCATCATAAATGAGTAATATTTTATAACATCTCCATTTACCCTAAAGTGTCCATCCCTTCCTGATGATTAATGACCTGTCTGTAGTTATTCAGTTCAATGGCAATGTGACATCTTGGACCACTGACCCTTTGGCAAGTAAATCCTCGTAATATAGACCACTGTGTGGCATATCCTCAGTGCTGAGGCTCCCATGGCACATGCAACTAGTGCTTTGATCTCAGCAAGAAACTGCAAATAAAATTCAGGATGTGGATTCATGGCTATCTGAAGACTCAAATCTACTTGACTGGACTCTTTTTATAACTTGGACTAACTGAATACATTTCCTTTACTAGACCCATAGTTGCTGATTTCACTTCTCTCAACTGAAGAAATGCTAAGACGTAGTATTGCCAAGTTCCACAGGTAATACCAGGTACTTTTGAGTGTATATCAAATATGCCTTCAGGCACCTCCATGGACAGATTAAACTTGACAGTGCTATGAATGACATGGTCACTTCTGTACAACATATGCTGCGGGCACAGAGGAAGAGTCTGGATGACGAGATGACAAGAGACTGGATGACAAGGAGCAGCAAGCAGATCTGAGGCAGGTATGTGTGTAAGGAACACACATCATTTTTCTGTGTACCCTGATCCCCTAGGAAAATGGCATACTGGTCTAAGCTATTAGTGGTGCTTTTCCACTTGAATAGCTGCCATGGTCCTGTCTTTTCTCACTGTCTGTCCTGCCCGGACAGCTGCAGAAACCCTTTCCTCAGTCAAGGGAAATACTGGAATTTCTATTCCAGATAAACCCATAACTTCACTGGTTTGATCTGAAAGTTGTTAATACCTTTGGCTATAAAGGGATCATTTTATTATTATTGCAGTTCTGCAATAAGCCAAGGTCATGTCGAATTGTATATCTTGCCTTAAGATGGCAAACCTTTCCCATTCAAAAGAATAAGTGTAGAAAACACTGTTCTGAACCAAATCAATTATAAGATTGCACCAGGCAGTGATTGATCTCCCTTTCACACTCCCTGATTCTTCTCAACCTACTCATGTCCTTCTGGCTCTCTGTTACTAAGCGGAGAAATTCCTCTACCTGGGTGCTCCTCCCACAGCTGTGCTCAACTCCTGCTGCTCCCTACTGATGTGAGAGCTGGGCACAGTCTGCGACTTGACACCCAGGTGGCTGCATGTTCCCACGGGAACTCTATTTGGGAAACTGCAGCAGTCATAGTGGGTGCAGCACTTAAAGAGGCCATGGCTTGGGGCCAAGTGGATACTATCCCTCCCTGGTCAGAGCTGGCAGAGCTTGCAGCACCCTTCCTGCTTGCCCTTCTTTGTGAACTGCCATCCCACGCTCTTCTCACGGCACTCCTGGTCACTGGCACTCCCCCAGAGTTTCTTTTATATGTGTGCGGGTGGTCACCATAACCCTGGCAAAGCCCAAGCCTCGTCAGCCTCTCCCCCAAGAACTGCTGGCTCCTGACAGGTCTTTTCACTCCCCTGGAGATTCCCTACCTCAGGAAAACCTCTGAATGCTGAGATCTGCCAGTCCAGTGTGGGACTGGCCAGCAATTCTCTCAAGATGATGGGATTTTTGAAGTACCAACCATTACTGTGTTAATATATGAGGCTTACATGTAAATGGAAATATGGGACACGCATCCGTTCTAGATTAGTTTCTGTCATTTAACAGTCTGTAATTTAATTTTCTTTGTTTATGAAGTAGTTGCCAGTATGTTTTGGGGTAAACCAAAACCTGGTGGTCTGTCAGAACTGTAATACTAGTAAACCCAGGGTTAAAACTGTGAGGTAGCCGTGTGTCTGAGATGGACATAAATTCATAATGATTGCTCTAAAATGGATTGCTGAAGCACATGGAGCCAGATAATTCCCTGGGGGCACCAGTCTGAGCTAAAAAATCCTATTTCTGCAGGGGCAGGTTTTTAGAGATGCAAATCTTTCTAATTTTACTCCTACAGCAAGCAGCAATATTGCTTAGCATGAGGGTTGTCCATTACCATTCACAAGAGCTCTGTAACATTTCCCATTAGCAACTATCTGCTCACACCAGCAGAGCAGCTATTTGATGCTGAAGCTGCTACTTGAACATATAATAGAACCATGCTTCATAAATGTGACGCTATCTCATGGTTGAATGCATGGAAGTCCTGAAGTGTGAAAAATTTCTCTTACCCCATAATTATGTGTGTGCTAGTATTGCATTCATTGAAGTGATAGGCCTGGTTAAACCCAAGAATGAAGCACTTGGGGCAAGCACTAACTGAAACTATGACTACAATAAAATTTACACATACCAAATACATTTAATCTTCAGCTCCCTGGGTGATCCAGGAAGTCCCCAGATGGTCTCTGTGTAGATGGACTAACCTGAGACAAGGTGATAGACTCATCTCCTACCTGCTTCACAGAAAAACATCTGATTGATCGTTGCAATTATCCAGGTGGGAACTTTAGACAATTGCCTGTTGTGCTGAGACGAGTTGATAGGCACTATTTGTATGCTGGGTGGAGGAATCCTGTGCAGTCCCAGCAATACTCCCAGTTCTTACAAACTGTACATGGATGGTTTTAAATAGTCAGCAGAATGCAGATGTGGGTATGTTTTTGGAGGTGCTCAAGATTTAAGTAGGAGACTACTTAAGCACTTTGAACTCATTAAAAGACAGAGCAGCAGGAGATTGGATTAGATGACCTTCACAGGTGTCTTACAATATGAATTATTCTCTATGGTTATAAGTAGTACATAGTATGAAAGTTACAAGATGTTTTGTGCATTGTTGTTGCATTAATAGGTGAAGGAATTTGGCAGAAACTAAACCCCCTTGCCTTCCAGCTTGTCCTCAGATATGAGAGGGGCTGGGTGCAGCTAGGCTTAGATTCTGAGTCATGTCCAACTTGGCTCTGTAAGTCTGATAACGTGGATACACTCAACAGTGCACTGCGTCTTCCATCTGGCTGTGCTTGCAGCCAGATACATGAATGATGCAGGTTTTTTTTAGTTTTAGTACTGTAAGTCTGGTATCACAGATGCATTGTCTGGCCGTGCTTGCAGCCAGCTACTTGAAGGATGCAGTTTATTTAGCAGTATGAGTCTGATAACATGGATGTACTCAACAGCATGCTGCACCTGCACTACAGTCACCCTCTCACACACAGTGCCCAGTGAGAGATGTTTGTGACCAGCTACATGAACAGTGCAGTTTATTGAAGCAACTGGACTACGGGTTCTTATGGATTGCTGGTGATAAATACATTGTCTGCAAAAGCACGTCCAAGTACCAAGACTGTAAATCATACAGCTCAGTTACAAAACATGTTAATGAGTCTACAGAGATTTCTAAGTTTTCTGAGAAAGCTCTCAGAAAGTCTGGATCTTACCCAAAAGCGTCCCTGGTGGGGGGAGGAGAGTCTTGGCCCGTTGACTGATCCCAGAAGCCAGAGGTGATTTGCAATGGTATCTTTCCTGACTCATTCTCAATGGTATCCTCCCTGACTTGTTCACGATGGTATTTTCCCTAATGTTCCCCCCTTTTTAAACCATTTTTATATTTTTTATCTTTGAGGCGGAGCTTGAGTGACTCTAGTCATACATACCTTTATTATGATTAGTGTAAAATTCTCTCACTTTTTTAAAGATGCAGAGAAGAAAATTCAGGGGGCAAGCTCAGTGAGGGTGGTCACACTTCAGAGGTGGGTAGCCTTTGGGATGGAGGTGTGCTTTGGTATTATAATGACATTATAATGAGCAAAGTTTGCATGAAGGAAAGTGCTTTGTCAAAAAATGACAGACTGTTGGCCCAGGATCATAAATATGCAACTTACCAGTTCCATAATGCCATAAAATGAACCATCTCTGCAGTGATTCACAGAGCCTGGCCACAGAGTCTTCACTCTGCTCCACCCTCTGTGCTATTTTGCAGGCAATGCTGTTCAGAGGACCACTGTGGAATGGATTCCCTGCATACCAGCTGCACTCCATCCTGGAAGCTTCTTTGATATTACACCTTTCCTTCCTGTGTGAGCAATCCATGACGTTAATATGTTTAATTTCCAAGTCACCTCCAGTAATTATATCACAATAGTTTAAGATAATTAATAGAAATGTATCATTCATGTACTGTAGTCATCATGTAGCACCACATACCAGCTGGACTGCAAGTAATCATCAGAACAGATTGCAGTATCCCATATTAACCCAGCTGAAGATGCTGTTGCAAGAGTGCTTACAATGGAGACTCCCAACCAGACACCCACCCAAACTAACCATCCTGTTTGATAGATTTAATTCCTCACAAGAGTGAATATATTTATGCAAAAAAAATTTCCCAGTACATTAGGTTTAACAAGGCTTCTGTCCATAGCTGTCTGTGCAGTACAGTCCTGCAAGCTTCCAGTGAGTGGAAAGACATGGACTGTTGGAAATTTTGTGGGGCACCAGGGCTGGTGGTTTTTTCTCTTCCTCCCACATTGTTCTTCTGTTCCTGCTTTGAATAGACATAGGGAGTGGATGGGATCTTGTGGGTCCTGAATGCTTCTCAGAACCCATTCAAGTTTTCCATTGTGTGATCAGGAGTGGAGGAGTTGGGCAAGAACTGGTCAGTTTCGAGAGGTTTTCCTATGGGTTATGTTCTTTCTCACCTATTTTGTTGTTTACTGTAATCTTTGCAAAGAATAATAGTGGAATATTTTCTCTAAGAGATAAAAGGAGGAAAAAAAAAGTTTTCTGTTAAAAAAAACACCACAAGACCCGAACCAAAATTCAGTTTTATTCTAACATCTAGAAAAAGTATTTGACATAACAAAAGCATTTTCATATTTGTTTTGGTCACAGTTTATGAGAAACAATGCTCATACAGCTGCTGTGTCATGATGGTAGTTGTGGGTCCATATGTGTGCGTGAAGAGGGGTATGGTACCACTTGTGAAAGTCAGTGAGTGGATGTGGCTGCCCTGCAAGGCCTGTTCTGCTGTGGTGTTAATTTCCCTCTGATAGGACAGGTGCTGCTGGCCACAAACCCTGTGACAAGCTCTGGTGCCTCTCCACTCCCCTCCATCTAAGCCTTCAACCTCTGGGCCTCCATCAGCTAACCCTTCCTCAGGCTCCAAAAAGTCCTGTGAGCTCATGCCCCACTCTCCACACCCCCAACCTTAACCTGCCTTTGCTCCTTCTCTCACCTGGGTCCATGTCCTAGTTCTTCCGTTCTTACATTTCAGCTATTGACTTTCTCTCCTCTCCCTTTAGCTAACTGATCTCAATTCTGTGCCACCTCTAAGGGAAGATTCTTTATCTAATAGCACTTTTGCCAGCAATATCATCTCCTCTTGCAATTGGATCTGGTCAAGAGGAATATTTAGCCAGAATGGGAGTGACTTGGGATAATGCACTGGTAAATTATGTGAATTTGTGCCACTTACTCTATAGCAATGTAAAAGATTTGAATAGAAACTTGTCAGCAGGTCCTGGTTTCTTCCCAGCAGTTATTCAGATGGCATAAATCTGTACAATATTTTTTTTTCTTTCTGTTTTACTTTTCCTTCTCATCTTCATAGTCCAGATACCACAGTAGAGTATGTCTCTATGCTATGATGAAAACTATAGTTAGTATTTCTACATGCAAGAAGATACATCTTAAGACATCAACAGCAGAATTTATTTTATATCATACACAGAGACACATATATGACAATGACATATTTCAAGATGTTCCAAATATTTTCTGCTAAAAAAGATGGAATCCAGATTCCTTCAACACAGTATCATATTCTGTAGGTGTTTCAGACAGATTATGCCAATGAAACTCTGGAGGCAAGAATATTTTATTGTCATTCTTGCACAGTCTATCTCATCCCAGAGATAATAGCAGGAACACTTTTCCTTGAAATCCTTAGAGATGCACCATTTTTTAAATATGGCTTGATTTCATGCTGTATTGAAAGAGTGATTGACTTTGATTTTTCAAATCCTGCACATGGCATAAATAGTGCAAAGCAGTCTTTCCCATTTGTAAAATATTATTATTAGCCTTTGGAAACTTTTATTTCTATTTCATCTTCATGCCTCCACTGATACTGAAAATCTTTATCAAGTGCCATTTTGATGTGTTACCTCACACAGTGAATTACTGAAGTCAACTGAACAGCAACAAACACGATGAAGGGCAATCTGCTTGCAGACCTGTATAACTTCACTGATGTCAGTACTGTTAAACTAATCTATATCCAACTTGGATTGAACCTAGGTCTTTATTTAGTTTGTTAGCAGGCTGTATATTTAAATTCTCAGAGTCTGTTCCAGTGCTAGCTGAAGTCAATGACAGTCTGCATTGACTTCAAGGGGTTTTAGATGAGGTCTCAATTCTTAGATGTGATCACATAAAGGTAAAAGATTTTTTTTTTTTTTTTTTTTTTTTCCCAATGAAAATGATGGATTCAAGACAGTAGAGCAGATAACTATCTAGCCAGTGTTGGTTTCACTGGATGGGGGTTTTCTGGCTATGAAGCTGGAGCAGTCATTCATGGTAGTCAGAAGTAGAGGGGGAATTGTCTCTTTCGGCCAGGGTTTGGGATTGTTTTTCCCTTTGTAATAGGATTTAATTTTTACCTGATTCTGGAACTTTAAAACCCTAACTTAAACTTATTAGGATTTAAATCCACTAAGAATCCGGCCCAGAATTTTTTGGCTTTTCTGATGAGCAGTAAAATAGAGTATATTGACAAGCCCCGCAACAGTTATTTTCCCTGATTTACAGTGCACAGCAGGGCCACCAGTTGTAGCAATTCTCTAGGGCCCTGAACTTCTTACTCTACCACTTAAAAACACCTGGAACATGACATCAGTGATTCACTGGCTTCCAGACAGCAGATTCCTGCCCTGATACAAGGCCCTCTGTTGCTGATTGTCTTAGTGCATGTGAGAACCAGGAGTGACAATAGGACTCCTGCCTCTTCAGAAAACACTCATGGCATTAAATAAAAATAAGGTACTGTACATAATTGTATAGTGCAGCATTATTTCTTTCTCACTAGTCATTTTGCTATTGCTTTGACTTTCCATTTTCCAGGTCCTAACCAATCCACCAAATCCATAATCATTGAAAAGCAGATCTGGACATATGGGTTATTTGATTGTCCTGACCCAAGACCACGTTCTCACTTACTAGGTGCTTGCTGAACAACAGATTTTATAAAAGCTCTGTAATCCCGTGGCATCCTTTGGCAAAGATTTCAACTTGTCAGGTAGCAAATGCACATAGAACAATTTCCTTTGTTGGTTTGTTACGAATCTGGCTCCCACCAGCTTCATTTGAAGATCCACAGTTCTTGTAGTGGAAAACAAAGTTCACAATTGCTTTCTATTTACCATCCTCATGTCAATCATGATTTTTAAAGATTATTATCACCTCAACATGATCAATTTCCAAAGTCTGAAATAATAGACTGCTCAATTACTTCATATGCCAAAGATGTTTGTTATTTCATATTATCCTTCTTGTTTTCCTTGGGATCTTTTTTAATTCTAATATTACTTTTCTGACATAGAAAATAGCATATTTTTCAATGTATAAGCAAGCTACAGATTCATACAGTGGTACAATAATGTCTATTGTGCTATTTTTCTTGCTATTGCCGAAGTTCCTCCCCCCCTTTTTTTTCCCCCCCTGTCTGCTGCCTATCAGTACACTGATTTATTCATGGAACTATCTCACTTCCGAGTATTAGTGATGGGCTCAGAGCCCACCATTTAAGATGTGACATTAGAACTACTTTTGTCCAGTGCTCATCACTTTACATTTACCTATATTGAAAGCTGTCAGACATTATGATCTACCCAGGTACTCAGTACTGTAAGTCGTGCAGTTCTTCACAGTGAGTTCATTTATGAATATGCCAACCAGAACAGGGTCCGGCACACACCACTGTAGACCTTCAGTGGTTTCTGCCTGCCATGATATCAACTGTTTGCTCACTCCTACTCTCTATTTTTTAATGTTTTTTAGAAGTGCTAAGGAAATTAAACATGAGGAAAATTTCTGGAGACTGATTAAATGTTCAGATAGACCACATCAGCCAGATCATTCTTATTCAGATCCTTGTTGACTTCTTCAAACAACTCCACTGAGACTGCAAGGTAAGGCATCTTCTTAAAAAACGCCCCACATGTGGACTCTTCCCTAATGGATCATACTTACCCATTTGTCTGTTCTTTGTGATATTACAATGTTATTGATGCCAAGTGCAGGTATCAAGATTCCATATCTAGACTGCCATGGTTCTCCCTGAAACTGTTTTTTTAGTTAGTGTCATATCTGACACCCTCAAGTCCTCCAGTGTTAAGTTTTAAGCACATTATGCTCCACTTCTAGTAATCAAACTCTTCGATTGTGGAGATCTTTTAGAGCTATTGGGTGGACACTATCTTAATCCTGACAATTTGCTACTTCTGTCCATTTTCTTAAGGACAAAAGTAACCTCATATATTTTACAGTTGCTTCAGTTTCAGTTTCTGTAGTGAGTTCTCCCACAAAGAGGAGTCTGAGCAGGGGAATTGTGCACATTTTTTCTGTTTTGTGTATGGATGCAAAGGTATTGTTTAGCTTCTTGATTGCCACCTCATTGTCTTTGAGTGCCCTTTTTACATCCTGATCAATCACGGACCCCAAAAGACTCTCAAGTGAACCTGGTTTTCCTGACATGCTTCAGTATGTATCGTCCTTTTGCCAAGAACTAGGAGAGCAAAATGATGGGACTTATATGCCCATGAGAAGTAGTGGATAATAGAAAATATCAAAACAATTATTCCTTGGGATTTTGGCAGTTCTTTGTGTCTTAAAACTGGAGCTACCCATGAGCAAAGACCACCTGTACTTTATGTCTCCCATTCATTTTGTGAGCTTTAGTTCACTTTGTCCAGCTGGATATTAATTAAGTGTTTCCCACGCAGTTTTCCTGACAAACTTTAGATAACTCTCTGTGACTATGTGCCTTATTGAACAGGTTCAGGGATTATTGTTCAGGGAATAGGAGAGATACAGTAGCTAATCTTACACCGAAGGAAGTCTTCATCTAGATCCAGGGTCAGCTGCACAATTCAAGTATTTATCATCATATATTGCCAAGATCAAGTCATGCCAGTGTGCATTCATGGGACAATGTTAGACAGCCAATGTGATGCAAACATTCTTTCAAAGATTATGGAAATGTTGACTGTTTTCCTCTGCGATTTTTGCTTGAGGAGCATTTGTAGGATTCAGATGTTTATATACCTGTTCAGAAAAAAAAAAAAAGTTCCTTTAAAGTTACAAGCAACATTAGAAATGTTCTGGAAGAAGCTCAGACCATTCCTGTTCCACTAGGATTCTTTCAGTTTAAATAATTTATCATAAAGTGAGATTGGCAATTGCCAAGGCAATTGCACAGGGTGCAACTCTCTCCATCAACTGAGCAGAGGTAATTAGATTGAAAACTTGGCTGCACTAGTCTAATCCAATACTGTTCTGATTTGTACAATCAGTTAGACATCATATCATCTCAGCACTGTGTCAAATCAATACCTGTTTTCAGCAGAAAAAAATAAATGTGTGGGTTGTACTGGAGATATGACTAATGGGAATGCTTTTTGGAGTGTGTGTGAAGTTTGCACTGTAAAGAATGATAATTGGTTTCATCTGGAGTAACTACAGCTCAGTGACCACTAGTTAGGCAATTACTCAGAGGAAATCCTCTTGAGGGAAGCAGAGCTCAGCTTTGAGAAGAAAACATATCCAATATAAATTCCTTGTGTGTAATAGAAAAAGATTTCTTCTCCCAAATGAAAGACAATACAATGAAAACAGAATAATACACTTATTTAGCCAAGACCCACAGAATTTCATGTTTCCTATGTGGAAAAAAAAATTTCTGAATCTTACAGTGTCAGTTTTGGTCACCATGATAACATGAACTTCTTAAACAGATGAAAGAGAGGGGGAAGGTAATTTTGGCAAAGCACTCTGTCATCTTCATTACTAATGCACCGTGTTTTCAGGTTATTATACATTTGGTAAGATTTGCATACAGTGAATACAGTATATGATACATATTTTATGAAGCATTGTGGAAATGCTGTATCTTGAAATTATCTTAGCATGGTTCTGACCTCCAGGAAGGCTGTTTTAAGAGGAAAGAATGTGCTAATTCAAGAACATGCCTAGACTATGTATGTATTCAGGAAAGCCCAGGGAGGGGAATGAGGTATTTTGCATTTGATATTCCAGAAAACGAAGTAGTAGGGGTAGGATGCTAATTATTAGAGCCATATTTGATAAAGTGTTCTCTATTATCAAAGCCCCCTTGTTATATGCAGTATGAAGCCAAGAAAGATGAGGAAAGGAAAATCTTGAACAAAAGAGGGAAAGGTAGAACCACGTGGTGTTGCTGCCAAGGCTCTTCCCTTAGATTAAAAGACCATCTTCTATTTCATCTTCAGTTACAGATTGGTTTTGGCTGGGATAGAGTTAATTTTCTTCACAGTAGATGGTATGGGGCTGTGTTTTGGATTTATGCTGAAAACAGTGTTTTCAGGGATGTTTTCATAACTGCTGAGCAGAGCTTACACACAGTCAGGGCTGTTTTATGCTGCTCACACCACTCCACCAGCAAGTGGGCTCGGGGTGCAGAACATGTTAGGAGGGGACACAGCTGGGACAGCTGACCACAGCTGACCAAAGGGTCATTCCAGACCATATGACATGCTCAGCATATAAAGCTGAGGGAAGGAGAGGAAGGGGTGACATTCAGAGTTATGGTGTTTTGTCTTCCCAAGTAACTGTGAGGTGTGATGATGCTGCTGGCGATGGCTTGAACACCTGCCTGCCAATGGGAAGTGTCGAACTAATTCCTTGGTTTGCTTTGCTTGTGTGTGGCTTTTGCTTTACCTATTAAACTGTCTTTATCTCAGCCCATGTGTTTTCTCACTTTTGCCCTTCTGAATCTCTCCCCCACCCACTGAGGGGGGAGTGAGTGAACGGCTGTGTGGGGCTTAGTTGCCATCTGGGGTTAAAACCCAACACAGGTGTAAGATGAAGCCTAGAAGCCTTTCTATCAAACCTCTCCAGAACTATACTAAGGAATTAACTTGTCAGTAAAATCTTGTTTGCATTGTAGAATTCAGGCTGCAAAAAAATATGTTCTTTTAACAAAAACTATCCACAAAGCTTATAAAACAGATATTACTTTTTGTTTGTTTGTTTCATTCTCCCAATACTACCTTGAAGTAAAATCATACCTATGGCACAATGTGGTAACTTTCACTGTTTCTTCTACTTGTAACCCAGATGAGGATCAGTATTCAAGAAGAAAAAACCCACCTGTGTTTTGGGAAGTGCCGTTACTAGTTATGCAAAAATGAAAGACTTGACACAAAGAGACATTAGTGTATTTTATTGATAAATTTTAGTACCTACTGTGTGCATAACAGGGCTGTGAAACACAGATTTGTCAGACAGACCTTCTAAGTTTCTAGGCAGGTATCATAGCAGGGCTCATTGAAAACTTCATTACAATCTCTCCCCCAGGCACAGCAGAGGACTCTGATGTGGGGAAACTTCTGAATTTCTGAGTCAAACCTGCCTTTGATGAAACTTCATTTCTCCCCAGATAGTGCTAATATGTGACCATCATCAAAATAACATTTTTACATCTGTGTAGAGCTTTTTAAACTGCAGAATCTTCTATTACTTTATACATTTTATATGAAGAGAATTTCAACCCTCACCAACAAAAGAGAGATGTATTTTCAGTATAGTTGAAGTTGACGTTGAGGAATTACTGCTGGGATTACCCTATGTATTCAAGCTTTCAGTAAATAAAGAGCATTTTATCACATATATTTATTATAACTGAGTAATGTTTGTGCAGAATACAGTACCTATTGTCTGGCTCAGTACATAGCAGGCAGATTAAGTCTGAGTTTAAATACCATAGCACTTTTCATTGGCTGAGGTACATCTTTACAGGGATCGTAATTTTAGCAGTGATGGCAATAGTAATTTCTTTAGTAAATGACAACATGGTCCCTAAATAGAACAAGTTTTGTGATTCCCTGAACAAGTGCAAAAATATTTTTTCAGTACCAGTGAAGATAGCAATAATTGTTATAAAGCTTATTGCAGTTTATATGAAGAATCTCGGTTGCTCGTGATAAACTATCAGAACTAAACATGAAAGTGGTGTCCATAATAAACATAACTGTAGTATAGTTTAAGAAACAAATTTTTTTTTTTTGGTGTTGTTAAAAAATATAAGAGTGCAGAAAGTGAAGATGTGACTGCTTCAGAAGGCATGGAATGCCAAGTTACTTCAAGATAGCAATATGAATAATGTCTTCTAAGGCCCACTTAGAACTAGGCTATTGGTAAGTGCAAAAGTGGTTTTATTTTTGATTTGGTTTGTTTTGTTATTCTCTTAATTAAAAAAGCCACTGATAACCCAATATACAGAGATATTAAAATGTTCCAGCAGTTGCTCCTAGCTGTATGGGTAGGTGGATAGTCCATTAGTTGTCTACTTGCTTACTTTGAAGGCAACATGAAATTGCATCAGGAATACTGGAAAATATAAAAAATGTTTAACCATAAAGTAGTGCAAATTTTATCAAAAATTAATATTTGCAACAGACCATGCAAATACTAATTTAGGGAGATAGAATTACCTACATATGTGTATGTATCCACATAGTATGAAATTAATGTTATTCCAAATGATCTCCTACTTGACATATTGCATGATACAAAAAGGGAAACTGTATATGACTCATTATATAGCTTTGAATGTGTACAAGGAAAATTTTAATAATTTTTCCATTTTTTCCAAATACTTTTTTGAATTACAAGGCAGTTTTCATTTTGTCATCCTTGAGTGCATAGAAATGTTGAGGAATTTCTCTGCAAGGCTGCAAGGTGGTTATCTCCAAAACCCTAGAAATGAGAGTATGAAAACGCTGATCTCATATTACAAGCTATTTTTCTATTTTATGCTACAATTTGGCTAAGCTAGCAATGATGAAAAGACATTTTGAATAACTGATACTTCATTCTCTCCTCTTATTCCATAATAATAACTTTTACAATGTCTTAAAATTAGAATAATGAAAGCTAGTAATGCTTTTTTTTGATGAAATACAGAAACTTTTTTTTTTCTTTTTTTTTTTTCTGAAAATAATGCTTGCTAAAGGACCAAAGCTTGACAAAAATCTGGATGCAGATGGCTTCCATATGGAAAGATGTGTGATCACTTCAGTGACCTGTATGCAAACCTGTATTCTGAAATAGACTAACATTCTGCCTTCCCATCACAATTCCTTCATATATGTGAAGTTTATTTTTTTTGCAATCCAGCCTCAAATGAAGCACTAGAAACAATATTAAAACTTGGACATTTTGTAAAAAATTGCTGAACATTGATTCTCTTAAGACAAAACTTAGTTTCAGTTGGACACAAAGACTTTAATGGATCATTTAAAAAATAAAATATTTAAAAATATAAATAGCATTTTAACCAATTGAGTTTTATGACAATGGCATTGTTTAGATGAAAGCAGCAAATGTATATTTGAAGAAAAACCCCTGTGTTTTCATAAACATTCCTTATTGTCACTTTTCAAATTGTTGTCCTTTGGACTAGGACTAACTTTCTAAACCTCTAAACTATCATTTAAATCTAAGAACTAGCAATTCAGGATGTCAGTGTACTGTCCTTCAAAGAGCCCAAGCAGCAGTTAAGAAAGATATCAAATGTTAAGTGCTACTTGGGATGACTTTGTGTTGTCTTTGTTTGTACACTCTTGCTTTCAAAATTATGATCACGAATGAAATCTTTTGTCCAGTTAGAATAAACTTGTAGTGTATTTGTATTTAAGCTCTTCTGATGTCAAAAGTGACTCATGGTACAGCTGATAAACTCAAGCTCTTAGTGTAGATAACTGCTTATTGTCTAACATAATTTTTAATTATTTTTTTTAAGAACAGTTCTCTGCCCTCCCCATTTTCTTGATGTAACTGTGGGTAGAAAGCTGCCCTGTAAATAGGATCGGTGAAATGAAGCTGTATAAAATAATCTGCAGACACATTATCTGGGGGCAGGAGACCCTTACCTTCCACAGCTAGACCTGTCTGCAGGCACCTTGCAAGGCTGAGGGATGATTTGAGAGAGAAATTTCAGCAAACATGGACCAGTGTCTGTGGAGCTCTGGTGAGAGAGAAAACAGCTGGCATTCCCAGCACCCTCAGCTGTGCCCTGACCACGCAGGCTACTACACCTTTGGGCTTTGACAAGTAAATAAGAATTGCTCTGAAGCTGTAATCTGACTGATGGTTTTTACAGGGAAATCTAAGAGGGTCATGTAGGTGATTTCAGTGAAAGGGTGTTTCTACTCATTTGCTAGTTCTGAGATGCTTATATGCCCCAAAGTGAAAAATCGTGCCTTAGACAACAGAATTTTTAGCCCAAGCCAGTACAGTGAGCGCTCAGTGCAAGTACTGAAAATGCCCTTCGGGATGTATCCATCCATTTGAACTTTTCTGAGAGAAAGTATGTATACCAGTGTGGATAACAGTGGTCTAGACTTCTCTTTGATAGTGGCTGGAATTATAAATACTTTTACATTATTCAACATTAGTCTCTAATACTTATAGAGAGATGAAGAACTGGTGTGTTTATCCAAGTAGCAGCACACTGTAACACGCCAGTGAAACTCTAAAAAGCAGTCAAGAAGGATAGTTAACTAGGGAACAATCTTGGGACGATGACCATGTTTGATTGTATAAATAAAAGAGGTTAGAAGTGATCTTATTCTCTCCAAGGAGTGGTGTCCTATATAGCAGCACCATATAAAGGCCGAACATGAATTTGGTGCTAGACATTTCAGAATGAATCTGTAAGGAAAGAAACTGCTTGCTTGCTGTATACTCACATCCCAGAGAGAAAATACTTGGAGTGAATCATCTATCTAATCTAGCAGGCAAGAGGCACAGAAACAACCACGAACAGAAAGACAAAGAACAGGAAATTCAAACCGAAAACAAGACACAAGTTATTCTGATAGGAGTGAATGAAACAAACTACCAGGTGAAGTGATGTATTCTCCATCTTTCAATGTCTTCCAGAGCAGGCATGTTCTCTGAAGGCTTTTTTGCCAACTACCAGTTACTCAGAGGATGGTTTGCAGGGCAGTTGCTGACAAGCTGAAGATCCCCTCTGGGCTCGAACTCACTAAACAGGGTGCACTGACACATATCTTACAGGCAAGACCCAAAATATAAAAGATGCCACAGCTTTCTTTTGCAAGCTAAAGGAGGGAAAAGGAACAATAAGAACCAAGTGCAAATGGAAGACTTAGAGAAGTAAAGCTCCTGTGCAGATACTTATAAAACAAATAGACTGTGGGATGTAAATAGTCCCAGGGTGCAAGGAGAATGTATGAGCTTCTCTATGATGCTTTTACACATAAGATCCTGTTATTAGCTTGTATACATTAATTCAGATGCAATGTGCATAAGCCAGAGTAAATCCACAAAGCTGAAGCGTGATCATTACAGGGAACTCTTTCCATATGGGATGCTGGGGATCTGAGGTGAAAATTAAAAATATGCTGTAAAATGTACCAGCATTTGTGCAGCTGCACTGTAGAGGGCATATGTGGCAGGTGCCTATCTGCATATATGCATTTTCCTGGCCAATTCCCTAATTTTTTAGTATGCTTTGACAAACATGCTGCATGATCACCTGGTGTGTAGGAAACAGGTTGGTGCTTTACCACAGGGAACAAAACATGCCTTGTCTTAAGGGCTCAACTCGTGAACTAAGCACACTCTGCAGTGTTGGTAACACCACCTTCATCTAGGAGAAAATACTTATTTCCAGCCCTGCCCTTGTACCCACACAGCTCTCCTGCCTGGTTTGGGAAGCTATGTTGGCAGTTTCTGATGTACAGTGGTTCTTATGTCCTTAGAGATGAGCAGCAAAGGTGGATCAGCAGAAGTGGTTGTGGCTGGTTGTCTCCCTGAAACAGGAAAATGAGAACACCATGAAGCTGCACCTCTTAGCTGTTTTTTTGGAAATCTTGCTACAGGATATATAGGGAAGGCAAGACTCGAGTGACTGATTCACAATCCCCAAAATCTATGCAAAGGTTTGAGTCCATATTTCTTTCTGATTTTAATCCTTTTCTTGGTTTTTTTGGCATGGAGCTTTTCTAGCATGCTGTTTTGCTGGTATTGCTAAAATCATGTGGCCTTAATCTTTTTTTTTCCTAAACAGAAGTCAGTGTGTTCATTATCTTGCAAAGGTTCTAATCTTTGTCATTTCCTTGGCACTACCATTACACTGATGCTATCAGTGAAAGAGCACAAGCTACTCTAAGCTGTTATGGATTTGTCATTAACATAGAATCCTACTGATTTTCCATATCTTTTTTTCCAAGGCTGAGCAATGTAGACAGCCTAGAATACAATTGTTTAGCACCAAGTTTAAATCCAAAGTATTATAGCTTGTGTTCATTGCAGTTTGCCTAAAAGTAGAGTGAATAGCAGGAAATATTCACAAATATATTTGAGTCTTAAGATTCAGTGTGAGTGTTAAAAACTGTATTTTGCTCCATGTAGGATATTTCTGGTAGGTGCTTTTCAAATGAAAGTTAGAGGCATCCAATTGTGGGTTTTTTTCTGCTAGATACTCAACAAGCAAGACTTCTTTTTAATGTGTTTTATTCTATTCTGTTCCTAGTTATGCCCTTTGAGCTATCTATGCAAGCAGATTGTTGTACTAAGGGGAAATAAGATGAAATTTATGTGAAATGTTAATTTCAAAAACACACCCCCCATTCTATAATATTGGAACTGGGAACTTCTGCCTAGGCAGAGGGTTCAAAGCTTGGCCTGAGTTCAAAATGTGGCCAAGTTTTGAGCAAACCTAGGCTAAATCATACCTTCAAGTGCAAATCAAGTGAAGCACCAAGATTCTTACAATCTTACCTTTTCTTACCACCCACAAACCCTTGTGTTATCAACAGTCCCAAGGAGGTGGTGGAGGCCCCACCCCTGGAGACTTTCAAGGTCAGGCTTGATAAGGCTCTGAGCAACCTGATCTAGTTGAGGATGTTACTGCTTACTACTGGGGGGTTGGACTAGAAGACATTTAGAGGTCCCTTCCAACCCAAGGCATTCTATGATTCTATGCTTTACCTGTATTCAAAATTGCACCTAATGTTGAAAATAAGACTTGGCTACCTGTAAGCAGCCCAGAAAGGTATTAGTTAGCTGGTTTCCCCCAATTTCTCTCTCTTTTCCTTTACTTTATCAAAGGTCTGTTCAATGATGAGTATGTCCCTTCTTTTTTTTTAGCTTTATTTTATGTGGGATGTGGCTCACTGGCACTGTATGCTCTATTGCTTTTTTGAATTAGGCAAGTTCTGAGTGGATTGTTCTTTGACTGTTGCTTGCAGATTCATATGAGTACATCCTTCTCTGGGGATCCACCTAATCTTCTCCTTTCCCATCAAGGGGAGTGTAATTACAACAGAGTGTGATGTGACAGATGTGGGTATTATAAACAGACCGTCAGCACTTTCTGAATGACTCAGGCATTAGCTTTCCTATTGAATACCAACAGAATGTTCTGTGCATCTCTGTATTGTAAATTATCACCTTGGTATCAATTCCCATTCATTCCAACACTGTATTTTAGCCAAGTACTGATAACTGTACGTTGCAATGTATATGATCCCTCCTTCCTTCCTTTTTCTGCTTGTTTGTTCCTGCCTACCTACCCCTGCTCTAAGTGCGACTGGGAGACTTATTTGTCTTCAAATGGAAATCAGTCCAAATTTACTTTTATCGAGTATGTAATCCAATCTTTCCTTTACTGCCTTTTTATGCATTTCTGGGTTATGCATTTTTTTTTTCTATTAAGAGAGAACTGCCTTGAACCTTTGCACCTTTTTATTTTGTGTTAATGTAACTACTCAAGTCACACAGCTCATGGCTCACTTCTTCTCAGAGTCCCTTTTTTTATTATTACAAATATATAGTGAAATTGGAGAAGCACTCTGCCTTGCAGTGCATTTTACAGTTATATGAACATACAGACTGAAGGCTTTTCATTCCTAGAGGTCCAACTCTCTTGTAATTCATTTCACGCTAAATAAAATGAAAGGCTATCCATTTTACCTCTGACTTGGAAAACAAAAAAACAGAAGAAAACTCAATAATGAAAGCAAATCTCCACTGAAGTCTGCATGGCTTCTTTTTAATGGAAGAAAAGCAAAACAATAGTTTTTGTGCATCCAAAATGCAAGTTGAGCTAGAAGAACCTCATGTCCATGTATCCTTTAAAGTTGCTCTGTCAAATCTAGGCCTGTTTTTCTTTTCTTTGCCCCATTGTGAAGATTTGTGTCACTATAATAAAGAAATTATTCATAAATATTTTTGCATATAAAGGCAGCTCCTCACTTCAGGACACGGTATAGTGGTCATGATAATGTGCAGTAGACAGTTGGACTTGATGATCTTGAAGGTCATTTCCAACCTTAATGATTCTATGATTCAAACTCTCCTACTCTCCTATTGCTCTGAATTCCTTTTTTTTTCTCACGCAGAGGTAGAAAGCCTGGTATCTGGGCAAGTATCCTAGTGCCCTTGGCTGTTAAGTACCGGGAATCCTCTGTCCTCTCTTGCTGCCCGCGCAGTATGAGAAAGCAGTGTACTTGCCAGTGCCTGAAAGCTCTGCACCAATGCCTATGATCCTAGAGGCTGAAAACCACCTTCACAGCTAACTGATGATCAGGCCAAGGGAAGGATAAAATCTGAGACTTTTTTCCTTTCTCTGTTTTCAGCATCTCCTGGGTCCAGGTTTGGACTCCCAGTTTTCAGCCACAGCACTTAGAGGGTTTGACAGACAAGAGGGACAGGGAAATATTAGAGAGAGTCCAACAGAGGGCTACAAGGATGAGGGCTATAAGGGACAGGAACATCTCTCTTATGAGGAAAGGCTGAGAAACCTAGGGGCTGTTTAGTCTGGAGGAGAGAAGACTGTCAGGGGATCTTCTCAATGTTTATAAATATCCAAAGGGTGGGTGTCAAGAGAATGGGGCCAGTCTCTTTTCAGTGGTGCCCAGCAATAAGACAAGGGGAAATGGACACAAACTGGGACACAGGAATTTCCACCTCAGTATGAGGAAAAAGGTCATTAGTGTGAGGGTGACAGAGCACTGGAGCAGGCAGCCTAAAATGGTTGTGGAATCTCCTCTAGAGACTTTCAAACCCACCTGGACATGTTCCTGTGCAACCTGCCCTAGGTGTTCCTGCTTTGGCAGGGGGTTTGGACTCGATGATATCCAGAGGTCCCTTCCAATCCCTCCCGTTCTGTGATTCTATGACATCTTTCCCTATGGGACATGGGACATGCCATTCCTCCAGGGAACAGAAATAAGGGAATATGGCTCCTGGCTCCAGTCAGATGTTACAAGAATTGAGCATATGGTTTGTTCCTAGCAGCAGCTTTCTGAGTGAGTCAGTGGGTAAGATTTGTTTTCAGATGTATTGAAAAATTGTGAACAACAGTCTTGACTGGAGAAGAACGTCCTGCATTTGCAAGGTAAATGGTTTGGTATAAGAGGGATTCCAACCTTCTTTAATGTATCTGTTTGCATGAGATGCCAACAAACCAAGAAAGAGGCAGGAAGGACAACTGAAAAACGAGATGAACAATTTTCTTTCTCAGTGGCTGCTGTTGCTATGTTGGCCGCATGTTTGTTTAACTCAGCAGTCTGTTAGAATGAAATTAATTTCAGATCCAAGCATTTTTCCACATTTTGGGTTCATATTTACATTTGTTAAGGTTAATAGCCCTGACAACTTCTTCATGTTCTCACCAGGAAGCAGTCTCTGAGAAACCGTGGGAGGGACTGAAACAATATTCTCCACAGAAAGTAAAATCTGTGCATGATAGGGCTGTTAGTGTTCCTCCCTAGTAACAGTCCTTCAGTCCCTGGTGGTGCAAATCAGTCTGGTGCCCCTGACTTTACCTCAGCAATCCTAATTTGCACAACCTGCAGTTCTCACTACTTATTCTTGCTACTCACCTTCCAGTGTTCTTCCAGTAACTGGTGGAGCCTCAGTGTTTCCTAAACCTATTTTGTTCTTTTAGTCTTTCTTGGTGCCTTTTCTTTTCTCCCTTGTACAGTGTGTCTCTTTCTATTTCTTCTCTGCTTGTGCTATAGAGTCCCAACTTTAAGTGCTCTATCTTGCCTTTTAGAACCCATCTGCAAAAACCATTTTTTTTAAGAGCACAGGTAGAAATGAGAGGTCAGGCAAGAGGTGCCTTGGCCACCTGCAAAGTTGCATGCCTTTAAAAAAGAAAATATTACAGGAAGCCAGAAAATGTATTCAGGAGAGAACTGAATTGAATTTGTAAGGGTAGTATGTAATCTGGAATAATAAGAATCTGCATTCCTCCCCCTGGTGTCAAGGGTCTCAGAATATCTGAGGCAGGGACATTAGTGAGTCTGAGGCACTATTCTTTCAGCTTTCTTCCCATTTCAAGCAGATTCAGGAAGATAAGACCCAAGAGATTATCTCTCTTGAGATGAACTGCAGTAACTGGCTCTTAACCTAAAATAGATGTGAACTGAAATGCAGTAGCTAAATGTAGGAATTTAGAGTAAAATATTTTATTTGCATTTAAAGTAGTATAAATAGTATGAGCAGTTTCTGTGCCTAAGCTGATGTGTGGTAACTTGCAACTGAGGGAACCAAATCTAAACCATATAGAGGGTACTCTGTTTTCCCCTTCTTCCAGGTGCAGTACAAGGAGACAGAAATTGAAAGCTGGTGAGAGAGTCTAAAAGTGTCTGTCTTTCAGACTAGATTTTCCAAAGATTCATCCCCAAAGGGGATTTTATTAGATTGTTTCATTGCATTCCTCTGTGCCCTCGACTTTGATGAAGCCTGACTCTATCACTGCAGCATGTGATATCTCACCATGGAAGTATCTTCTACCACAATGCCTTTACTTTAGAGTTCTCCATAACAAATGACTCCCAAAAGTAGACGATAGTGAGAGTAGTGTGAAGGGGTCAAGTTCTTGCTGTTAGTGACCTTGCGGTGAAAAGAGTAAGTCAGCCTTTGTTAGCAACTTGTATTAGCTTCTGTGACAGATGGTACTGCTCTTTCCATGGAAGTCCCAGCAACAAATGCTGCTGTGGCCAAGTACTAATCATAGCTGTTTATTTGAAGATCAGCTTTCCTCTCACCCCACCTATCTCTTTTCTCTGTCTCTAGCTCCACCTCATGTATCCTCTGGTGTTTTGGAAGCCCAGGAGCAGGATTGTCATGGTTTGTCACCAGTGCAACTTTGTAATCTTATGTCATATCTTGTCTGCCATGTGTTGTTTTTCAACAGCAAATTCTATTGCACATCCTTTCTATGAAGTTATCATTTAGTTCTTTTACAGATAAATATCATATGATGACTAATGCAGGAGGAAAGATTGCTTAAAAGTCACAGAATGTATTGAAGATTTGGCCCTGAGTGAAGATGCTAAATATAAATGCAAATAGGAAAGAGAGACTGGGGTGAGGGGGAAAGGCTGGCTTGCACACAGTTTTTTTTCAGGAATAAATAAATTCAGAACATTTTTAGACACAGGCTGAATAGAGTACAATGCTGTATCTGTCCTCAGTTTTTCTCACAACTGAGAAGAGTGAAAAATCGTCTCATCTGTAAGGTCTTGGAATATAATGAGCAAGAATGAGCTTCTCTTCAGTCCTAATAGCTTTCCCTCTGAATAGAACAGATAGCTGCAGTGGGGGAGATGTCACTTGTTTCAGCGGTTGCAGGGTAACACTAGTTAGCCACAAGTTTCTCTCTGCAACTCATCTGGCTAGAAATACAGACACCTTCATTGGTATGCTGTGGAGTATCAGTTACAGACATATATATATATAGCTATAGAAGCACATAAAGAGAGGCAACACATATAAATGCATACAGAGAGGAGAAAAAGGCTAAAAAAGAGGTAGCCTGCAAACTGTTGTGCTCCATCATTTTAAATACATAAAGTAAAACTTTATTGGAACAAAACTTTGCAGAGTATCAGCAAATTTGGCAATACCCTCTGTACTTATATTAATACACACACATAAAATACAGAACATATATGTATGATATATATTCACAAGTTCAGTCTGAGCAGCACTGAAGGCATTATTTTAAGTCCCTAAAGCCATAGTTTATTTAACCTCTAAGCTTAAAAAACAACAGTACATGTTCTTATGTACCACTAGATGGTGACTTGTATAATGAGTTGTTGACTTCTATACTAAAGTGCATTTCTCTTTTTATTGAAATGGAGCAAAATCATGACATTACTGTCTGCACTGTTAATAATTTACCTCTAAATATACTTCTATAAATCTCCTGATGGCTGTAGGAGTCTAAGTAAAAAGCTATGGAAAAATAAGGTGAACATGGTCCTTGACAGATTCTATTTTGTATTTCTAATTTCTGTGTGATTCAACACTATTTTTTGTTTTGTTAACAGGGGCTGAAGGTTGTCACATACAAATGACCAGGCTACAATTCAGATGCCTCCTGAGCCAAAAAAAATCCATGGTTTTCAATTATGTAATGCCATGCACATCATCTTGTATAAACAGTAAGTCTTCCCAGATCAGACAGAGCCATCTCCCTTGGTGTGTGTTGTGTTTCCACTCAGAGCAACCTTTCATTTTAGCTATCTGCTATTAAAAGGCTACTTCAAAGTCATACTTGGCATCTTTCTCTAGATGGCTGCAGCAACAAGATCAAACAAAAGCGCTTTGTTTGGCAGCTGTAGTGTCACTCTTCAGCTGGACAGAGGATCAGACTCTAATCAACAACAGGCTGTACCAAAGACCCACTCACTGCTTCCCTCCAGTGACACTTGTTGCTATTAATACTCTTCATCTGGCATGAAGGGTGAGAAAGCCTTTAGCCTCAGATAAGTGGTGTAAGTTCATTGATGACTATGCACTGGATAAGGAAAAGTAACATTTATCTCTCTCTCCTGTTAATACATCATTGAGATTGGAAGTTATTTAGAGCTGCATTTATCTTTTTTTTTTTTTTTTTTTTTTTGTACAACATATTTTGCATTTGTACAAAATTTCCTACAATGAGGGGACCTATCTCTGGTGGTTTATCCCAAGCTGCCAATCTTTATCAACAACAACACAACTACTAATAATAGTTCATTCAATGTGACAACTTCCAATAATTTGCTCATTACTTAACAGACCGTGATCTTAAAGGTCTTTTTCAACCTAAATGATTCTATGATTCTATATAGGTTATGGCTTTCAAATGCAACCGGAGAATGAGACAGTCTTGAAGGCCTTGGTTCCTGAAAATCAGACTCCTTTAAGGACACTCAAAGTCTGTAATCACAAATCACTTTTGGCCTACACAACATAGTCGCCTCCTGTAAGGGATTAGTGAATAGTTTGTAATGGATATTCCTCTGATTTGTAGCCCAGGAGTGTGACCAGGTATTTATCCTCTTGTTTTTCTTGTGCCAGCTTGATGGATGACTGCCATTTACAGGGGGCTTCTTCTCTCCACCAAATCAGATTGTTATTCTCATCAAGCAAACTTCAACCTGTGAACTAGGATTTGTTTTCTGGGAACATTAACACAAGCTAATCTTTTCTTGTTCAAATGTTTATGGAGAGCCAAACCAGGGCTTGACTGAATTACGATGTCTGAAGAGCCACCAAGGCATCTGAACATCCTTCTCCTGGTCTTCACTTACCTTCACTGTTGATTGATCTATTACAGCAAAGCCTTGTGCATGGCTGGACTCCAGGCATTTTCTGGTACAGTGTTTATTAATGCCTTGCCAAGAAGAAACATTTCTGAAACAAGATTAGCATCAATATTTACAAGCAGAGAGTTAGCTCTAGAAATAGCTCAATCAAAAGATATCAGAGCAGGCAGTTACTCATGGGAAATTATTTGCAAGGAACACGTGCCTCTTCCCCGGTTGTGCCTAATGTTTTCCTCCTGCCATCAGTTTCACTCTCCAGTTCAAAACTTCAGTGAGGTAAATATGTGTTTGATTCCTAGAGTACAGCTCTGTTTATTTTCTGCTACCTTTCTGTCTGCAAAACTGCCGGTGTTTTTATCTTACAATGACTAATGACTAAGCCTTAATCCGTGACAATATTTGTAAAATGGGGTGTGTCTAAGACACACTGAAATGGACATAAGAGGAACATTTATTTATTTATTTTAATAGAAATATCTGTAATCATGGCTTACTAAGCAGACTGTCCCCTTCCCACCCCATCACCTCCACCCTGAGCTGTGTGGGAAAAAGAGGGATGGAAAGAAGTGTCCTGGGAGAGCAGAAACTTTGGAGGTGCACAGAATCTGTGCTGAGCTCAGACACTATTGGCCAAAGACAATTTATGTCCTGTGGACTTTCCTAAATATGAACATGATTTTTAAGTGTAGCTTTCTACCCTGGCGGGGTGTGTTTTTGGGAGATGCAATAGTCTTTCATCTTCCATTCTGAGGAAGCAACAACCTGTATCTTGGCTTTCAGAATGGGTATACAGCCAAGACTTGTAAATGCAGTACAGTTAATTTGCAGTGTCCTGCCATGAGCCTAGTGACAATGTAACCTGAACCCACAATGTGACCAAAACTGGCTTTTCAAACAAATACACAAACAAAAAGCAAAACCAATACCAAAACACAAACCCATCCCAAAAGCAAGTAAAAAAAAAAAAAGTGCATAGGGGAAAAGTGATAAGAAAATGGTGATTATTTCTTATTGTGTTTGAAATGGGAGCTTTTACTGGACCCTAATCTATATGCTAACTCTCACTTCATTACTTTTGAAAGCCAAGACAAAAATTGGTAGCTGAAAAGTATTTTAGAGGATTATAATCTAACCAAGAAATATGTTCTACATCTGGCTTGTTCTCACTAGCTAAAGAGATTTTTAAAGGAACATTTGCTAGGGAAAGCTGTATGTACACGTCTTGTAGCTAAGTATCAGCTGAAGAGTTAATCCGTATAGAAAATATGCATAACATAGACTAGAGCTCATGTGATTTTCTGTTTTCCTGTTGAAAAAAGTATCTGGGAACAACGAATGAAATGCATTCCTACTATTAATGCTGTAGTCTGTCCCTTTGTTTAATTGCTGCAATTAATCTTAATGCGTCTTTGTTTGGCTACAGCTAGGTTAGGAAGAACCAGCTGAATGCTTTTAATAGAGACTGCTGTTATGATCACTGAACTCAGTCTTTTATTTGAGAAATAAAAATATTCAGTATTTTATTGGAATCTGAGTGAATGCTGTATGTTTCTTCAAAATACAATTGTGTATTAGTAAGGGAGTGGGGAAAATATTTGCTACAAAGGAGTATTTTTGTAAACACAGTAGAAAAATGAAACTCACTGTGTCTAGAACATTTTGCCCTGTTAAGTCTCTAAAAATGACACAGCTGTGTTTCATGTTGTATGAAACACTCACATAAGCATTTAATTCACTCGTAAATTGAGCTACATAAAGATGATGTAATAATTAGGTCTGAAACAGATGCAAGGCCTACTTTAGATAATACACTCACTAAAATAGCATATGCTGCCTTCTTTCAATTCTATACATTTTAGCCTGTGAAGCTGTACTTTTGATCAGATGGCAGTTACTGAAAATAATAGAACAGACGAGATTAGCACAAATTTTTCTGAGACAGAAGCTCTTCAGTTGTGCAGTACTGCATTTTTGTGGGCATTGCTCTATATTCATAGATCTCTATGTACAATTTATTGGTTGTGATTCTAGGGAAACACAGTGAAAGAATACCAATCTCACTGAAACAAGCTTCAGTTTTTACACTGAGTGTCAATGAATAGAATTTTAGGCTGTTGTAGGCTGAAGGAACATGAGCTGCTCTTGTTTCACCTGGACAAAGATCAGTCAAGCTGCTCATCTGGTCTTTGTTTACCCTTGATTTTGTGATGAACAAGACCATGCACACAAGAGAGGGCAGAGAACACCATCCTAGATAGTCACATCTCCAAAGATAAGCCCTCTTATTGCAAGTAGGCCTCCAGCATCTCTGTAAGAAGAAAAGGTTATTTTACTCCCTTTCCAATGCTCATTCTTGCAAGGGCCCAATTAAGCAAAGTCTTCTACTGTTTTCAGCTCTGCTGGCCACAAAAAAAAGCTGGTGTCCAATCTGGCATAGCAGGTCAAAAACAAGTTTGGACTTCACCTAACAGAAAACTGGAACCTAATGCAGCATTTTGCTGGCCAGGCAGTGCCTCATACCCTGCAGCCAAATCTCCTGAATGAGCAGATAAACACAGGTTTTGCAGACTTCAGACACAGCCTTGACAAGAAAATACTGGATGGTGATGATAAAGGCATCAGGTATATATGGGTTGGAAGAGCAGACAGTGAGATGGGTGGAGAACTGGCTGAATAATAGAGCTTAGAGGGTTGTGATAAGTGGTGAAGAGTCCAGCTAGCAACCTGTAAGTAGTGGTGTTCCCCGGGGGTCAGCTCTGGGTCCAGTCTTGTTCAACATCTTCATCAATGACCTGGATGAAGGGGCAGAGTGTACCCTCAGTAAGTTTGCTGATGATACGAAACAGGGAGGAATGGCTGATACACTGGGAGGCTGTGCTGCCATCCAGCGAGAGCTGGACAGACTGGAGATGTGGGCAGAGGCAAAGCTAATGAAGATCAACGAGGATAAATGTAGAGTCCCGCACCTGAGGAGGAACACCACCATGCACCAGTACAGATCAGTGGTTGATCTCCTGAAAAGCAGCTCCATGGAGAGGG
>JANIJG010022428.1:65683-90800 GCA_024611175.1 Megaceryle torquata
CCCTCTCCATGGAGCTGCTTTTCAGGAGATCAACCACTGATCTGTACTGGTGCATGGTGGTGTTCCTCCTCAGGTGCAGGACTACACTTACCCTTGTTGTGATGGGATTAGTCGCTCTGTGAGCATGCAGCTGTTGCCACGTGCTGTTTGTATTTATGCAGAGATACACCCATGTTCCTCTCTTACTGTAATTTCCTTCAAATATTTGGGGTTTTTTTTCTGTATCTTTCTCACTTCCAGTACAGTCCTGAATTCCCAATGACACTGGCAGGTGTTCATCACTAGGATCAAGGCCCATAATGTTCTCGGTCACCATGAGGTGTACAGTCATGGTAACTGAGCTATAGTGTGATGTCTTTTACTTGACTGGCCTTTTTTCAAGCAAGCACACATCCTACTTCCCCTGACTTAACTGAAGCTTCATGGGGCCTGTCAATATTGACACTGCACAGCTAAGGTGCAATTCAGGCACTGTGACAGATGCTGTGTGACTGGGCACACAGTAACTCTACATAGCATTTGGGAAGTAGAAGAAAAATTAAAAACCCACATTGATTTTATCAGTCATGGGAATGCACAAGAGCAGCATGTAACATCTCTTTCTGGGACCCAAACTGGAAAGTACAGTCTAACCAGTTAGAGCCAGGCACTGGGCAGGCTGGAAGGAAAGGGCTGTGTCTGGGTGCAGCTGGCATCACTATTCCACAAGCTGGAACTGGGTGCTCCATCCTGGATGCTCCAGTGTCACTGTCCCATTCCTACTGCCAGGAAGCACAGCTAGTGCCCATCCTCTTCAGAGCAGGGAAGGAGGGGGAGCCTGGAGGCACCCTGACCTCAGGGTTTCTGGCGCTCATGCCTTGCAGCGAGATAGATGCACCTTCTTTAACTCTCTCTCTGGTACATGCCTGACCTCCTTCACAGGGCTCTGTGTATATTCCTAATCATTGCTTCAGGGTTTTTTGGGTGAACTACCAACAAATACATAGCTCATAAAGAGGGTGTAGAAGGCAGTAATCTGCAGTTCATGTATATCATATATTATGTGCAGTGCTAGGTGCTATCCTACTTAGGGATGTGTTGGTATTGCTGTAGCTGATGGCCTGGGCACTCAGCAACAATAATCCTGAGATTTCCCTGTTTGGCTTGCACTGTATTTGCATGAACATTCAGAATTATAGCAAAATAAAAGCAATTGCTGGTAAGAAAATTATTTGAAAGCGGGTTCCAAATAGTTTTCTGAGAAGGAGTCTGTGCTAAAAAAACCCAACCCAATCTATTTATGTACATGCATAGTGTGAGGATTATCACCTCAGGAAAGTGGTTTATAATGCAGGTCAGCATGTGTTATGTTGCTCCACACCTCAACATGCCACTGTGGCAATTAGTTTCCTTTCCTCCATAAACTTTTCACTGTGCTGGCAAGAGAGGAACTGGAAGGCATTTCTATATGCTTTCCTATTTATTCTACATTGTCTTAGGGGAAATATGTCTTGCTAATGAAGAGGAAGGCTGAGTCCATCATTAACATTCTTCTGCTAAAGAAAACCTGAAGTCACGCAATCACCTGGAAAACAAGAATAATATTTAATTTATGGATCTCATCAGGCCATAGTAATTATAGACTGTTGCCCTCTGCTCAGACTCAGAAAAAGTAGTGTCCATAAATATTTAAGTGAATCAATGTGAAAAAGGTGAAGCAACTTCTGTGGTTAAAAGGTTGTTTTCAAAGGCTGAAGTAAACATACATTCAGTGTGTGGAATATGGGCCAGAAGAGCACATTTTAATTCCAGTTAAGAATTCAACGAAGACCTCCCAATCAGGGTGTTACCTGAATGAAACACCTCATATAATATGCTTAAGAACACTTTCATCACCTCGAGTTACAGATCTGTGCCTGCCAATTTTGCTTTTGTTTGAGGAGTAATTGAATTGTTCCCACCTTCCTGGAGACAGATTTGCAGGTCTAATAAATTACATGGACCAGCAGGTAATTAGAGAGCTAAATGCTGTCATTTACAATTGTATTTATTTAACCTACAATTTTATACTTAGAGCTGACTGGGCATTAGAAAGGGGGATGTGGACTCACAGGCTGTTTAAAAGCATTGGGTCCATGGTGCCTGACTAAGTCTGAACTGATGTAACATATTTTCCCTTATATTTCTTACTGTCATGCTTTGTTTTAGTTCCTTGCATGTCTCCCATTTTCATTTGGCAGTGACTGAACTATTGTCCCCGTCCCCTGCTATATGGTTGGTCTGTGTCTCCCAGTCTTTAGCCCTTCTTTTTTCCTGCCTGTCTCTTCCCATGTTTTTCTGCTGTGGAAAGGTGAATTTTGTTCATAAGCCTCAGGTCCCAAAGCTTGAATACTTACTGTCATGGTTTAACCCCAACTGGCAACTAAGCACCATGCAAAATGTGCAACACAGCTGAATGATCAGGCCCAGTCAACACGGCTTTATGAAGAGCAGGTCCTGTTTGACTAACCTGATCTCCTTCTACAACATAGTCACTGGCTTACTGTATGAGGGGAAGGCTGTGGACGTTGTCTATCTGGGCTTTAGTATGGCCTTTGACACCATATCCCACACCATTCTTCTAGAGAAACTGTCTGCTTGTGGCCTGGGTGGGCACACTCTTTGCTGAGTGAAAAACTGCCTAGAAGACCAGGCCCAGAGAGTAATAATTAAAGCAGTTAATTCCATCTGGCAGCTGGTTAAAAGTGGTGTTCCCCAGTGCTCTGTATTGGGACCAGTCCTATTCACCATCTTTATTGATGACCTGGATGAGAGGATTGAATGTACCCTTAGTAAGTTTGCAGATGACACTAAACTGGGTGGAAGTGTTGATCTGCTAGAGGGTAGAGAGGCTCTGCAGAGAGATCTAAACAGACTACATTGATGGGCTGAGGCTAACTGTATGAAGTTTAATAAAGGCCAAGTGCCAAGTACCAAGTTTTACACTTTGGCCACAACAACCCCTGGCAACACTACAGACTCAAGAAAGAGTGGCTGGAGAGCTGTTCGTCGGAGAGGGTCCTGGGGGCATTGATTGATACCTGCCTGAATGTGAGCTGTGTGCCCAGGTGGCCAAGAAGGCCAGCAGCATCCTGGCCTGTATTAGGAATGGTGTTGCCACTAGGTCCAGGGAAGTGATTGTGCCCCTGTACTCGACACTGGTGAGGCCACACCTTGAGTACTGTGTTAAGTTTTGGGCCCCTCACCCCGAGGACATTGAGGCACTGGAGCATGTCCAAAGAAGAGCAACAAAAGTGGTGAAGGGCCTCAAGCACATCTTATGAGCAGCAGCTGAAGGAGCTGGGGTTGTTTAGCCTGGAGAAAAGGAGGCTCAGGGGAGACCTTATTGCTCTCTATGGCTACCTGAAGGGAGGTTACAAAGAGGTGGGAGTCGGCCTGTTTAACCCAGCAACAGATGATAGAACAAGGGGAAATGGATTTAAGCTGTGCCAGTGGAGGTTTTGCTTGGATATTAGGAAGAACTTCGCTGAAATGGTTTTCAGACATTGGAATGGGTTGCCCAGGTCAGTGGTGGAGTCCCCACCCCTGAAGGTGTTTAAGAGATGATTAGATGGGGTGCTTAGGGATATGGTCTAAGGGGTAGACTTGGTGGTGTTAGGTTGATGATTGGACTAGATGATCATATGGGTCTTTTCCAAACTAGACATTTCTATGATTCTATGATTCTATGCAGCCGCTTGCTCTATGAATTAAAAAAAAAAAAGGGAAAATTAAAGAATTTGATAGAATTGAGAAAAAAAGTAAAACGTGTAGGGTGAGATAAGAACAGTTTAATAACTAAAATAGAATAATAACAATAATAGCAATGAAAATTAATATAGCAGCAAGAGGGACAAACAAAACCCAAGAAAAGACAAGTTAGGCACAATGCAATTGCTCACCACCTGCTGACCGATGCCCAGACCATCCCTGAGTAATGTTCTACTCCTCTTGGCCAGGTCCCCTGAGTTTATATACTGAGAATGATATCATTTAGTATGGAATAACCCTTTGGCTCTTTTGGGTCAGCTGTTCTGGCAGTATCCTCTCCCGGCTTCTTGTGCACTCTCAGCCTCCTCTGGTAGGACAGTATTAGAAGCTGAAAAGTCCTTGATTTAGTATAAACATGGCTCAGCAACAACTAAAACATCAGCATGTTATCAACATTCTTCTCATCATAAATCCAAAACACAGGACTATACCAACTACTAGGAAGAAAATTAACTTTATTCCAGTTTAAACCAGGACATTCACGTACAGATACGTTTGCACTAAAGATTAGACACTTGCATCATCCACTTTTCTAGGCTGGGGTGCTGGATAGTTAATGTGTGCAGTAGCTAAACAGCAAACTTACTTGTTTTAAAGGTTACACTGCTATTAGCTTATCTACATTGTGTGGAGCATACTGCTACTGGCATTTCATGACATCATGGTTACATTTATTCTGACAATAGTACAGAAATACTCACAAGCTACAACATGATTTAAGCTCTTTATGATGTTTATGCTTAAGGGACAACTGCAGAAAAATGGAGATTTAACTTCAGTTAAAAGAGTAAACTTTTTTCAGGTCTGTGGAACAACTATGGGCTCTTTCCCCAGCCCCTTCTACCTCTTCCCAGTCATTTAGCTCAGTCTGAAAAACTATCAGACTACTTTCCGTATGCGATATTCATCAGCTTTTTATAACATATTTTAGGAAATCCTTTGTGTTGAACTGAAAGAAAGCAACATAGAAGGTAGAGCACTTCTTCAGTACAAAACAGAGGAAAACCAGTTTCTCCCTGTGTGAAACCAAATCTAAGAGCTACCCAAATGGATAAAGAAGTAAAAAACTCACCACCACCATCACAAAATAAACAAACAAATAAATAAATAATTGTAAAAGAACCAGAATGCAGGTGAGTTTCCATTTATTTTGAGTGTTTCTGGAGAGAAATAGAATCCTTATTTTTTTTCACTTAATATCTGATTCAGTAAAAAAAAAATGTATGTTGGATCAGCTGTCGACACACTTTGAATCAAACCAACACCTTGAACCACATCCAGAAGGCAGTTGAAGACCTGTAAATCTGATGAGTTGAACATTTCTACATGCTAACTTCTATACTAAGCGTCTTTTATCCATGCACCAATGACAGCTTCAGATTACACAAGCAGGATACTGCAATCTGCAGGGTTCAGAAAAGGCTTGCTGTACCAGGGCTTTCAGCTTCTTCCTGCTTCACAGATTACAGATCATTTGAGAACCAAGGAGATCTGTGGAGATGAAGCAGACAAATTTGGCATTAATGTGTCACTGCACACAAGAGAACAGTTGTTTGTTTTGATGTAAAAAGTCCCAGTGCAGATGACAAGAGCATTTCTTCCCCTGGAATTCACCAAGGCTTTTGGAAAGAAAAATACAGCAAGGTACACTACTGAACAAGATGAACCATGTAATAGTTAAAGAAACCACAGCTTTGACTGAGATTGCAGAAGTGAGATGCTGACATAATTTAATTTAATATGAAATGGACTGATAAATAAGAATCTGCCTAGTGTCAAGGTTTGAAAGTGAGGCTGAGGAAAAGCACCTAAAATTACTTCAAGATGGGGCTACAAGAAGAGTTGCATATTATTAGAGTCAGGTCAGGTAGTTGGACCTGGAACAAAATGCTAGGAAATGTTGCCTGGTGCAGCAGTAGAGATTCTCCTGTGGGGATTCTGGTGGACAGCAAGCTGAACACAAGTCAGCATTGTGCCACTGCAGCCACAAAGTGGCTGCATCCTCAGGGACATTGCTAGAAGAGATAAAGATGTGATCATCCTACTCTATTCAGTGTCAGGCTGCTCCTGGAGTACTGCATCCAATTCTGGTCTCTCCAATGCAAGAAAGACATGGACAGACTGCAGAGGGTCCAAAGGAGAGCCATGAAGATGAGCAAAAGGCTGGAGAACCTGCCCTATAAGGAAAGGCTGAAGGAGTTAGGTCTTTTCTTCCATGAGAAGAGAATAGTTAGGGTGAAACTCATCACTGTCACAGTATTCCAGTACTTACAGGATGGCTCCAAGGAGAACAGAGTTTCTCTCTCTTCACAAGGAGCCAGGTGGAGAAAAAAAGGGACAATGGGTGCAAGAGGTTTCATTTCAACAAGTGAAATAAATTTTTTACAGTAAAAACAATCATTTACTGAAACAACATTCCCAGGAAAGTTGTAGAGTCCTCATCTCTGGAGGTTTTCAAAATGTGATTGGACAGGGTGCTAGATAATCTCATTTACATTCCGTTTCCTGAGAAATGTTGGACCAGGTGATCTTTTGAGGTCCCTTCCAACCCCAGGGATTTTAATTCTAATTTAGAATAAAGAGACATTGCTGTGTAAGGATATTTATTTTGAAGGATAGCATCTGAATACCTAAGGAAGGTTTATTTTGCTGTAGGATTGGAGGAGGGAAGGGATAACATGGAGAAACCCACAGTCACAGCTGGAAATAGAAAAGGGAAAGGTTTAGGTTTGACATCAAGAGAAGGTTGAAATCTAGTATATGACACTGACTTGTGAAATAGTTCCTTACAAATGTGGAAACAGATTGCAAATAACTCTAAGGATATTGCAAATAAGTTTAAGAAGAGAACACTTTGGGAGTTAATAACCACTGAATAGATCTGTCTGGTTGTGCGACAATCCTTGTTATCAATACAGGCTGGGGGGTGATGGGATTGAGACCTGCCCTGAAGAGAAGGGCCTGGGTTTATCAGTAGATGAAAAGCTGGACATGAGCCGGCAATGTGCTTTTGCAGCCCGTAAGACCAACTGTATCCTGGGCTGCATCAAAAGAAGTGTGGCCAGCAGGTTGAGAGAGGTGGTTCTGCACCTCTACTCTGCTCTGGTGAGACCTCACCTGGAATACTGTGTCCAGCTCTGGAGCCCTCAGCACAAGAAAGACATGGACCTGATGGAGCAGGTCCAGAGCAGGGCCACAAAAATGACCAGAGGGCTGGAACACTTCTGCTATAAATACAGACTGAGAGAGTTGGTGTTGATCAGACTGAAGAGGAGAAGGCTCTGGAGACACCATACTGTGGACTTTCAGTATTTAAAGGGGCCTGTATGAAAGATGGGGACAATCTCTTTAGCAGGGCCTGTTGAACAGGACAAGGAGTAAACTAAAAAAGGGTGGATTTAGACTAGGTATAATGGAGAAATTTTTTTACATTGAGGGTGACGAAACACTGGCACAGATTGCCCAGAGAGTTGGTAGATGTCCCATCCCTGGAAACATTCAATGTCAGGTTGGACAGGGCTCTAAGCAACCCGAGTCCTGGCTCACTGCAGGGCAGTTAGACTAGATGACCTTCAAAGGTCCCTTCCAACCCAAAACTTTCTATGATTCTATTACGAGGCTTTAATCAGGGTAAAATTGGGTATGTCTCTGGTGAGATGGAATAACTTTTGTAGATATGAATATGTAAATACACTCTTGAAGCTGGTCCCTCTAACACAAAATTTTGAGATTGGGCCAACCAGTTTCAGTATTATGTTAGATATTGTATATGGTTTTGTATGTGCCAGTGTTGTCATGAAAGGCAAATATACTTTAATTAATTTTAACTTATAATTCTTTCTCATTGAAAAGATTGTTTTAATTTCAGTGCAATTCAATATAAATTCAATTCAAAACTAATACATTCTCAAGACAGGCATGGAAATTTGGCAATATTTCTTTCCCACATGTTAAGCCAACTTTGACATTTTATACTTTTTTAATTAAATCACTGTGATCTTTGCAGGCCAGTCTATGGTCTGGCAGTTTTTTAAAGCTTGAAATTCAAAGGTAAATTATTTTAACAAATGTGCACAAAGATTAAAAAATGAATCCCTTCAGTGTTGAGTCTGCATTGTCTGTTATCTCTGTTTTGAGTAAAACAGATG
Source organism: Megaceryle torquata (assembly GCA_024611175.1). Classification (NCBI taxonomy): domain Eukaryota; kingdom Metazoa; phylum Chordata; class Aves; order Coraciiformes; family Cerylidae; genus Megaceryle; species Megaceryle torquata. The sequence continues at coordinate 73,621 of JANIJG010022428.1, forward strand.
GTTCATATTACAAATAATGCATGAATAGGACTTCCCAATGTGATGCAAATGGATCATTGAAACTGGATTTATACAGATTAAAAGAGGCTGATGTTAGTAGAAGCTTCCTGGAAAAACACCAGTAATGAACATGTTCTTTGATTATGTTTCATCACCTTTTAAAAAGGAAAGCACGCTCAGAAAAATTAACAAGAGCAAAAGATGTCCTTTTATTGACTGATGGTTTCAGAAGAATAAAACAGCTCAGTAAGTCAGCTCCTGGTCCTGCTGCTGATTTCCATCATCACCTTTGGCTAGTGCATTCACTCAAGCTTTCCAGACCAGCAGCTGTAACGTGAGGGTCACAGTCTCCCACTGTTTATCATCTGTTTCATGTATTCAAACTATACATATTTGGGGCAGATATTTTTTCCCAGTGGTTGGCACAACCACTTCACACTGCTCTACTCCAGAAATCAGTAACATCTGAGGAGCAAGAGTGTGAAGGCAGCAAATATCCCTGAGCTAGAATAATCCTCCACATGAACTGAATTGTATGGAATAGACCTGTGAGCTCTTATAACATAAAAAAAAATAAATTCATTTGAGCAGATGTTCTCACCTCACTGTGTTCATGACAGTGTATTGCCTTGAAATACATCATTACTAGTATAAGCAAAGTGAGAATCAGGTCTAAATTCCTCTTCATGTTCCTAGTTTATAAGAGAACTTGATGAACTTTCAGTCTATTCCTACAACCGTCAATATTTGTCTTTTGATGATTAAAATTAAATACATTCCTAAACTGTCAGTATGCTGAACAGATTTACAAACTCTTTTCAGTGGCTAATTCTGCCCATTTTTTCCTCCTTCAGAGAGGGAAAATTTAAATTTATCTCAACAAACCAGTATGCAAAAAAGGGCTCTTGTCCTTAATTGTGGTATTTGAAAGTGAACAATAGCCCTTGTTTCAAAATGGAGTTCCCCAGTCAGAGTTTCACCAGCTTCTCTTTTTTAGTGTGTTTTATTTCACTGAAAATTACAGCTCACAGACTGTGTGGTGTTGTTTTGCAAAATCATTGAATGAGTTATGTATTTTGGTGTTTGGGCCTGGCAGCCTAAGGCTTTTACAAATTTATGAAATGTCTGGGAGAGCAGCTGCAACAGGTTCAGATGCAGGATGGGAAAAACATGATTATGCGGAATAAGATCCCTAAGCTTTTGCTTGTCCTAGTTGCACATCAGACAGTTTCACAGATTTTGATCAGAAGGGTTCAGTTTCCTATGTTTATTGTACCTATCCCACACATACCTCAACATGGTCAAGATTTGCCTCTCACTGTTAAAAGTTATAATTAATCACCAATTCCCTCCTTGAAAACTTTCCTCTTCCCTGTTCAAAATTGCATTGCCAAAGAACACAAAACCCTCTGCCTTTGCACAATTTCCCACAGGCTTGCTGAATTTCAACCTTGTCTGTTCTACTCTGTGATTCAGAGCACATAGATAGAGGCCCAAGATCAACCCTACCATAAAGAATGTGAGAGGTCTCAGTGAAGCAAGGTGACATCCATGTGGGAAGGGCAGAGAAGTTTGTGCAGGGCTGAGAAAGGAGTGTGACAGAGAATGTGGAAGATGGGAGTTATAGAAATTTGAAATTATAAGAACAAACAGAAGTTTGAAATGCCATTAGATGCTTGCTTAATTTTAGCTGTTGCACATTATACATCATATTCTCTCCATGAGCTTACAGGGGTACCCAATTCCTGATTCAATTACTGTTTTTATGGCAAACTGGGAACACTTACTTGTGCTTCAAAGCTCACCAGTCTGGAAGCCACAACGAGAGGTTTGCTCCTTGTCTAATAGACAAGTCTGGTCTTGAAGAGGGCTATCTGGCTGCTGTAGAGAGTCATGTAGGCAAACCCCATAAAATGAAATGTTCAGTACTCAGTGTGTGGAATCATACCCATTTTCACAACATTTAGAATAATTCCCCTGACTTTTCAGTGCTCTTTAGCCTAAATGCTCCATGAAGTCTGAGAAACTAATGGTTGCTGGTTTTTTTCTGGAGCAGGAAGAGAATCCACATTTTTTGCATCTGTTTGCGTGGCTCCTGGGACTTTTTCTGCTTTTAACATTCTCTGGCAATGCCTCGTGCTGAGTCTGCCTTTGACCAAGGCAGCTACTGCACTGGGGGACAATGCAGGCAGAATAAATAACAAGGCAGTACTGAGAGGCTTTCCTTGATACAAATTGCTGTAGGTTGGGAAGAGAGGGCATATTTTCTTAGCACAGACAAGGCCCCCGCGGCTGCTGCTGTAGGAAACTGATTCATTGTTGTTACTCTCTGTTCTGGGAAGGGACGGAAGAGCTTTTTGATATTCTTCAGTTTCTGCTGTATAGAATGCCACAGCAGTCAGCATTAGCAAAACCAGACCCATTCTCATCTGTTCAAAATATTGTTATTATTTCCGAATGCTGATGAGTCAGGCAGGCTGCAAGGCAGACCCATGTGAGTTTCAAAAGCAGGGCAACAAATCGTTGTACTGAAGTGACAATGACACAGAAAATGGAGGCAGGGTACAAGAAACCCACTAAGGAACCTGGAGAAGCTGTGGAGAAAAAGGGTTGTGGCTGAAATAGTTAGCTGACGTAAGCATTCCCTAAGCACTTGCTGGACCCCATCTAGAGTCCCTTGTCCATCTTTCCCTACTCCCAAACCCCCTGCCCCCAGCAATAAAAGAAAGGCACCAATGATCCAGAATGAGTTCTGTAGAGGGTCTCCAAGGTGATCAGGGCAGGAGCACTTGCCCTGTGAGGAGAGGATGAGGGAGAGAAGATTCTTCCAACAGAAGATGTGATGGCTTTGGAGGGACTTAACAGCTTATATCTGATGTCTACAAGGAAGTCACTGAAAAGATGGAGCCAGGCTGTTCATAGTGGGACATGGCAGGTGGACAACAGACAGTCAGTTTCCAGCTAGATATAAGAAAAATGTTCTCAGTGCAAGGACAGTCAGGCAGCAGAACAGACTGCTCAGAGAGGTTGTGTAGTCAGTCTCCATCCTGGGAGGCTTTTCAAAACCAACTAGATGAGTCTTCAAGCAACCTGGTCTGAGGTCAAAACTGACCTTACTTTGAGCAGGAGCTTGGACTAGAGAACTCCTGACCCTTCCTACCCAAGTAACTCTGTGATCCTGATTGCAAGCTGCTCCATCATGCTAGATGTTATCCCAGGTCTGCAGAGCTCGCTATACCTCAGACATCACCTAAAACTCTCGGTCAATACACTAACTCCTAACATGATAGGCAAATGCTCAAGCATCTATGCTCTAGGATCCTTGCAATATTTTAATTTTTGTAAGAGAGAAACCTTGAAAAGTTGTCCTCAATTTCTTCAGTAGTATCACAGTAGTTTAGGGCCTGAAACAATGGTTTCAACCCAGTTTTCCCTACTTGTGGTATATTAAGCCTGAGAGCTCCTGCTCTGACAGCACTGGTCCTCTTAGGGGTAGACTGGTTTCCAGTGTTCTACAAGGCTTGGATGGGACAGCAAAACCAAAGACTGGGGTGCTGGGAGTGGCTCGAGATGCTCTTTTCTCTCAGATGGTGACAGAGGCAGTGCTGTTAATCTTCTCCTCACTCCCTCTGATTTGCTGTTATTATACAGATACAATGGTTACCTGCTTTAAACCTTCTAAGGTAATACAGAAGTAAATGTAAGCCACAGTGTTAGTGTTATGTAATAGCGTTAGAGGGGAAAGCAACAGCTATCAGAATGTAAGCACTATAGAAAAGACATGAAGGAACTTAAATAAATTACAGAAAAAAATGTGTGCCAAGTTTAGGGAAAGAAAGACATTTTGAGCCATAGTACAAGCAAAAGAAATTATAAAAGACCAACTTTGCAAAGTGAAAACAGGACTATTCATAACCACAACAGAGAAAAGAAAGATGTCATCAGTAAATATTTCTGTTCTGTACTCAGCATAATGCAGATGATATGCCTATGCCATCTTAAATGTTTTCCAGTCCCCTGGAAAGCAAGGAAGATGCTACCATCTCCTCAAGATACATGTTCATAAAGCATCAAACCTTGGTAACTTTAATCAAGAGATACAGCCAGTTACTTCAGTCCTCTGGTGATGGTACAGTAAAAAGGAAAAATGGGTTAATATAAGCAATCACCTTGTTAGCCTGATGTATGTCCCTTGCAAAATAATGGAAAAAAATTAAAATAAGATTTAACCAATAAAGATGTAAATAGGCATAAAAAGTGTGAAAATAATTTCATGACAGTCAATATGATGCTGTTGAAAAATGAAATCTTTCCAGAACAGCCTGATTTTTGAGGGATAATATGTTTGGCCGATAAACACTGCTGTGTAGACCTAAAAGATTTCTAGGGTTTAATGTGTTCTGTTTGCTACCACAGGATAATCTGAAGTTTTTTTTAAAAAATAGCAACTGTATGGCAAGGTTGCAAAACTGAGCAATTGGTCTCAATAAAGCTTGGATAAGATTAATTTAGCACTTGCTAAATGGCAGATTGCAAAGCTGTTGCTAACATGCTATCTTCTCTGAATGAGTCTGTTTCTAGTGGTGTCCCACAGTTGTATGTACTAGAAAACTGGTGGGCAACCAATTTAATCAGTTATCTGGAAATAAATGCAACATTCTTGGTTTAAACTAAATCTGTGAATATCACATATGCTGGTGGAACAGAAATAATTATGAGGACATGACAACTATATGAAATGGTGATTAGGTGTATGGAGTCTGATCAAATAAGGCTTTTTAATATGTCTGAGTTACTCAAGCACAACTGTAGGCTGTATCTGCAGAGTTGTGGAAGCAGCAGTGCTGAGAAGAGTCTCAGGTTTTCTACAGTGCAGAGTCCCACTGTGATGTTCTGGCAATACAAGCAACTGTAATGACTAGCTACATAAACATGAGATAAACAAGTAGGAGCAGCAAAGTAATTTCACTGGAACTGGAATGCTGCTCGACATTTTGATGATGGAATATTGAAAAAGATGGGAAATTAAGAAGGTGCAGAGATGATCTGAGGCCTGAAGAGTTTGAGAAAAGTGTTTTATTCTGAGAGGGCTTGATCTCTTTATTGTGAAGTGGCTTGATAACAGCTGAAGTAGAGAAAAAATGGAAGCTAGGGCACAGTGAATCCTAAATCTAGTGAGATGAGTTCAGCAAGAAACAAGAACAGAGGGTAACAAGCTCAAATGCTGTAAGCCAGAAAATGTGGTTGTACAACAAGATGCATTTTTTAACAGTGGGGTATGAATCTTAGGAAATTACAAAAAGGGATGATGAATCTGTTTCTGGATCTTAATCTTTATCAAGAAAAAAAACAACTTTGAAGAATAAGTTTTAGCCAGCCAGAGGTCAGTTGGCATGGTAGAGGAAAAACTTAAGCATTGAGGACTTTTAAACAGAGCATTAAACAGACAAGAGCCACTCTGAGATCTTCCCTCCTATTATCCCTTAGGTCTCTTGAAGATGTCCAATAGATGGGCTTATAAGGGTAATTTTATGCTTGTGATTCTTTTCAGTTTAACTGCCTATAGGATTTATCCCCACCTGTGGGGCTGGCTGTGCTCTGGGAATGTTGGTCATACTCATCCTTTTTGTCACATGTTGTGTGGTTTTCATTGTCGTCTTCTTGAAATGAGAAGAGCCATGTGTGTCTGTTCCCAAGGTCTCCTCTGCACAGGGAAGAACCACTAGGAAAATATCCTGCAAACAGAAATTTGTTTTCTGAAAGCTGGAAGTAAGAAACAATTTGGAAAAGAGGTATGAGCCATTGTGCTTTCTCCCTAGAAGGATCCCTCTCCATATTACTGACAATGGCCTTATTACAGCCATCTCCAGCTGGCAGGAAATTTATGTATGTGCTCAATAACAGCAAACATCAATGAAATGAGCCTTTAGAGCTACCCTTACTGTGTTTGACTCACCTTTATTGATGTATTCGGATGCACACTGCATTTCTAATAACAGCAGCTGGAACTCAGGGCTAGCCAGGAGAGGCTGCCTCAGACTGGTGAGAGCAAATGTAAACTGCTCCCAGGTGTCCCAGAATAACATCTCAAGGGGCTATGGCTATAAGAGGGCAGGCAGAGCTGATACCAGTACGGACATTAGCCATCTGAAGTGCACTTTTGGAGTGGTGCTTTGCCTGAACAAAAAGGCGACAGGAGTTATCTACCTAAATGTAGGTCATGTGGGCTGCCTATTGACCAGGTGACATGTATTGGGTCTGACTGAGATGGAGTTAATTTTCCCCATAGCAGCCCTCCCAGTGCTGTGCTTTGCACGGAGAGCTGGAAAGGTGCTGATAACACACCCCTCTTGTGGTTACTGCTGGTCAGGGCTCGCACAGCAACAAGGATGTTTTTTCAACATTCCCCCCGCAGTGGGATGTTGGGACAACTTGGGAGGGGACAAGACTGGGACAACTGACCACAAGGCTGTTCCATACCATATGATATCAGCTGAACTATAAAAGCTAGGAAAAGGAGGAGATGTGTGTGTGGGGGGGGATTCGTCTTGTTCTCCGGATCAACCGCTATGTGTTTGGAGCCCTGCTTCATTAAAAGGGTCAGACTGCTGATGGGAAGTAGAGAATAAATCTTTGTTTTCTTTTGCTTCTGCATGTGGCATTGCTTAGCTTTTTCATTAAACTGCTTTTGTCTTAGCCCATGAGTTTCATCTTATTTTCTTCCCTCTGGTCCAGCTGACAGGAGCAGGGGGAAGCGACATAGTGGCTTGGTGGGCACCTGGCATCCATCCAAGGTCAAACCACCACGAGAGGTCTCTAGTCAATAGTGAGTAGAGCCCCAAGAGTGATTCAGCCCACCCTAAAGTAGGCATCTAAAATAAGGCAGAGGTATGCTCCCTAAAAGTGCCTTCTCACTGCTGACTGTGTAGGGAGTTGCTGTAGCTCAGCTACAACCTACTGTGCTGCAGATGTCTGCCTTCATTAGTTTTTGGGGTCTTATGAACAACTCAATTTCTGCCATCTGTCAGTGCTGGGTAAAGGCCCTAATAGGCCAAAGTCACACTCATTGTGTACCATGTAAAGGAGCAGATGTGGTTTCATTGTCTTCCACATGTACAAAAAGCACGTTCACACGGGCTGATAAGCACTTACTGCAAGCAGTCCAGGCTCTGATCATCAAGCCTTTGTTGACTATCTTTGGACAACACATAAATGACTGAAAGTAGTACTTTTTTTTTTTTTTTTTTTTCCCTGCTATTTACAAATTATAATTGATCCAGCTTTGATATCAAAAGGCAAACCAAAAAAAGATGGTTTGAACTTTGCACCAGAGACACATGTGTAATATGGTGGTACAGCTTTTGGGTCCTTTCTAATTATAGACTGCATCATAAAGTTAAGGTAGGGCTGCCACATTACCAGAACCAAAGTGTCACTGGTGGCATTATCAGGTGACTGAAGGAGGAGTGATGGGCTGGGTGCTGTTGCAGCTCAGTGCCAGGAGGCAGTAACAACATTACCGGAAAATTTGCACAGAGATCTGGGACTATCTGTGCTCTGTGAGATGCAGCTCTATTTTTGAAAGCTAGAAAACTAGTCAAGTGTCTTGAAAGCATCTCATTATTTCATTGGGAAGAATATCCTTTCCATCAGAGGTAGACTGTAAAGCAGCATAACAGAAGCCAAGATTAGTTCAAGATTCCTGGCATTTGTAGGAGTTGGATAAAATTTTATTTGTATGAGACTATTCACTTGCAAGAAGACTAGTTACAATGCGATGGAAAAGAGGACAGGAACTGGCACTTGACTAACAGAACATAATCTGTATCCTGGTTTGAGTGAGACCAGAACAATTCTGTTCAGTGAGTTTATTATTTTCAGCTCAGTTCTTCTAACTAGCAGCACCTTCTGAAGTCAGCAGCCTGTTCTCACAGGCAGTGTCTGCTGCTGGCAGTGATAACACCCCATGCTTAGAGTTACTACCAAGGATTGGTGTGCCGACCAAGACCACTGCTGGATCTTGTGTGTCACATTGGGGGTGCAGGAAAGCGAAAGGCCACACGTGCAGGGAGAAGGGGGCAGGACAGGTGACACCAAACTGACCAGTGAGGGATTCCATCCCATATACGTCATATCTGGCATAAAGCTGAGGGATCATAAGGGTCAGCCTCTTCCAGCTTCTTCCTTTCTGCTTCAATGGCCAACATCCAAGGAGGACTCTGTCTATTCTGACTTCAATCCTAATCTGTGTGTTCCTGAATCCAGCACCAGAATCCAGCTCCTGATCCCAGTTCCTGTCTTCTGGGCCCATTCTGTGATTTTCCCGGTGCCTACAGGTCTAGTGAACTGCCCTGACCCTAAACCTTGACAATCTCATAGCAAAGCAAAGCCTAAGACTTGCAGTTCAAATAAACTATAAACTGACCAGTAGGCCTCTTAAAATTACAACAGTGCTTGAAATGGGATAACAAACAAGTTGCTGTGTAAATAATGGCACCGTAGGTGATACCAGAAGCAGCTATTTGAGAAACTTCAAACAAAACCAGAACACCAATAAATTCTTACACGAAAGAGGACCTTAGTTTCCTAATACAGAAGGAACGCATCACCTAAAATAAGTATTTTTATTTCTCCAGCATACATCTGCTTTCCATTGTGATTTTTGCTTTCACATCTTGGCTAAGACCCTCTTAACTAGAGTTGTAAACTTCCTTTTTCTGCTGTCACATTCCACATAGGCAAGGAGATGCTGAGTGAGCATCTTAAAAACACCTTCATCTTCTGAGACTAGACACAGAAGATGCCTGATGGAAAGAACCCAAGCACATGCATTATTCTTGTGATGAAATAAAACCTGCAGTAGTCCTGCTAGAGGGAAGCATCCTGTTGATGGTGTCAAAAAATAAGGGGATGATTATATATGGCAAGTATAGTATGTCTAAAGGAAATGTGAAACAGGCCCCTCGCAGACTCACACTGTGGAAGGTGAGACCCAGTCAGCAGGCAATGGAGGGTACACACGGGCAAATCAACGGCGATGTGCAGAATCTCTTCCACTGGACGTGGATATTGGGCCGGGCCTTGTTACACGCGAGCACAACAGACTAATAAAAACTGCACTCTTATGAAGTGTGGAAATTGCTAAAGCAACTAAGGTGTGTGGCCTTTACTATCTGAGTTTATTCCCGAACACATTTGCTGCTTACACATCTGCCCAAGACCTTTTTCCCTGGGAATTTTTTCACTTGTAGCTGATGTTCCCAAAGCCCTGCTCTGTAATTTCCTCCTCTGCCATTTTCCCTCGGTGTATTCTCTCTCCACCAAGTTTTGCAGTGTCATTGCTGTGAGATCTCCAGTGCTATCATACCCGACATCATCCTGTCTGTTTTATCTTCATGACTGCCAATCACAGGAAATTCTCACATGAAGGAGTATTTGTGAAGACCGTCATCTCTGTGTTGCCTCTGACTTGTTCCCTTTTTTCAGTTCCTGCCACAGCTCCTTGTTGCTCAGTCTCAGTTGTCTGATGAATCTAATCTGTCTTCACCCTGCTCCTTGACTGAAGGTACATTCAAAGCTGTTGCTCAGAATATAGCAAGGGAGACAGCTCCATCTTATTACCCTCCTTGAAAAGCATTAGCTTTGTGTATAGTCTTTCAGGCCTTTTTAAGTCACTCCTCCCTTTGCACTTTGAGGTGTGGTCCTCATTTCTTAGCCCAGCTTTGGACCCTGAGGCTTGGAGAGTAGTGGTATTGATGTCATCTTTCCTTCAGTCACCATAGTCTTGATCTGGAAAATTTATGTTATCCTGGTCAAATCCACTATATGCCTTTAGCCTGATTGTGTGTATCCATTCCCAATGAGGTAAGAGCTTGAAAGTACGGGTCAGAGGTTTCAACCTGCCCCCATATTTCTCTCCCCACCATGAGACTCCAAAACGTTCATGTTTTACTGCAGACTCTACCATAGCCTGTGGTTCCTCTCAGGTCAACTGGGCTGTCTCCAGCTCCTCCATTTAAAACCCATTTGTTTCATCTAAGAGGTTGTTAGCATGAGTCAAATCCCTTCAACATCTTCTTCAGACTATTTCTCATAGAAAAGACCTATTTTTTCCTTCTAAAAGGGAGACACCACAACTATCTTTTCACTTCCTTCACAGTCCCCACTGAAGACAATTCCTCAGAGCCAGTGGCATTTTCCAGCGTGGATGTGAGGGGACAATTGTGCTCCCTGGGGCCATATGGCTCCCTGCCAAAGTGTGCAAATTCCCTTCCCAGCTCCACTTGCCTGTTGAATCATCTATTCAGCCAATTCTGAGATGGGAGCTGGGACTGGAGTTTCAAGGGGCAAAAAATCTGCTTAGTGAGGTGCTCTGTGAACAAATTTTTCCCTGCAACAAAATGAGGAAGATGCTGAAATGTGAAATGATTCTCACTGTTCCTGCTAGGGTTTACAGTATTAGCTGGACTTTATTTTTAGCTCTCTACCTCTTTTTATTGCCATTTATTATTTATGTCCCAGCCTGGAAGAGGTCAGTCTTGCGCATCACTCTCTGAACTCTCAAGTAGTCAAATACTTCAGCTCGTGCGTTTTCCCTGCTTTGATTAGGTATGGTCCAATAAGCTTGACTAATGCTGGCAGACTTCCAAAGTTCGGTTTGCTAGCCTAACGCCCATTATTTTATCCCTAGGGTACCTCAGGTTTCCAGACAGCTTTCAAATTTGAGATTAGAAAGCATGAACAAGTCACCTGATTACTTACAAGGGGTGTTTTATACATCAGATTCCATTTTTCAGCTGCTAAGAGGTAAACCTCCTCATCTGCCAGAAGTGTGCCTGTTTGGTCATGTGGCTACTCCACATGAGAGCATGCTGCTGTTTCTTAAAAAAAACATGTTAAGAAGCATGAAAGATTTTTCATTATTTTTTTCCTCTTTTACATGCATAATAGAGAGAGAGTTACACCTTAAAATCCCAAGCAGCTCATTCCCTCATGTGTGTGCATGGGCAGTGGGAAGAAATTACTCCCCCTTTTCTTTAGCAGAAGTCAAGCTCTTCCATCTCAGCCTAGAAAATTAGCTTTGATTTCTGATGTCAGTAAGCCTGCCACATCTGCCACAGCATGGAGGGCAAAATTCAAGGTGGACTTAGAGCAATTGCATTTTCTGGTATTTATGACCTTCATGACAGACAGCTGGCTTGTGGTTCTCTCTGAGACACTAATTAGCCCTTAGAAGGAATTTTACTTTTATAATCTTTTACTAGACAGCAAAAACTTAGTTCAGTATCTAGGGCTCACCAAAATAAAACATTTTGAACCCATACACACAAAGGCAGGAGGATTCAAACAAATTCCCCTGCCCCCTCCCTTTTTTCCCATAGCAGATTCTTCCCTACTTACAAGCACTGAGCCCCTACTGAGGTAACTTCGTTAAAACCAAAGGAAATGTCTAACTAATTTGAGGAAACAATGAAGAATGAGTGACATGAGGCTAAAGAGCAATATGCCCTCCCCCACTGTCCTTGCTGTCACCGCTACATTGTGGATGACCACCCAATGAACCAATGTGCCTTTTGCACATTGCTCTTTATTTCTCTCAATTCAATTTGTTGGAGGCTAACAAAACCCCAGCATCAAATGAGCACAGGCCGGGCTCATCTTCACCAGAGGGAGGGTGGGAAAGACTGTCCCTTGCTTTCCATGAAAGGATGCTAACACCTCCAGCAGTCATTCCCAGAGTGTGTGTTGTTTCCCTACTGCCTCTGTAGTGATATCTTAACCCAAGGCTGCTCAGCCTGCCCACATCAGTGGCAAGCTCAGCCTAATTATGGCATTAGCAGTGGCATCCCTTGGTGTCTGTCAGGTTACTGTCAAACATGGTGACGTCCTAATCTCTTCTTTCTAACACAGGTCTTCATGACTCCTGTTAGTAATGATTTCATGGAGTTGGGACACCCTTCCTCTTCACACAGGAATGCTATCCTTGCAGGTGCAGTCTGCACCTGCTGCCCTTCCTCCATCTCACCAGCAGAAGCCCCCTCTCTCAGCAACTCCCAGTCCCAAGCTGTGAGATACAGAAGGAGAAGGGAGGGAGGACTATGCCTGCAACAGGTTTATCTGTGTCATTTTCCTAACAGCATACTATTCATTTGAGCAGCTTCTTGCAGCATTTCCCTATGGACAGAAGTTTTTAACTGGCTTGCAAGAATGTAATTTTCTCACTAAGTGAATTGGTTTTACTACCAAAGCAGAAGAGGTGCTGCATAATTCCATAGTGCTTAGAAGCTCTGAGTGAAGAAGCCGGCAGGGAACTGATCAATGCTACAAAAAATGGAAGCCATCTTGATACGGAACATTAGAGTATAATTGAAAGCAGATGCACTTTTTAATTTAATGCCCATCTTAGATACACAATGAAAACAGTATCTACATCTGTAATAAAATAAAGCCTTAAAACAGTTCTAAGAAAGAATGAGATGTCAGATATCATTACAGACCTGATCTTTTCTGAAGAAAGGTACAGGGTCACTTGGCTACTGTAAAAATGATGTCATATCCCAACATTTCTAAGGAACTCTAGTACTATAAAGCTTAACACTGCAATATCTACCAAAAAGTGTCTGAAAATGTTATGAATTACTAAATATTTAAATTTGGAGATCTCAGGAGAGTAGATTAATGTTCTATGCATAATGGAGATGCATACATGTAGAAAAATCAAGTACAGTAAAAAATTAAATTAAATAAAATTAAAAAATAAAAAATAGATTGCAGTAAGAGACATACTCCCCTCCACTGCCTTGCCCGGCTGTGTTGACATAAATTTCAGAAACCTATGCACAGGAAAAAGCTTCTGTCCTCTAAAGCAAGGTAATAAGCTAGACCAAGTGCCAATGAAAGCACTGCATCCATACTTCAAGTGTTTTCATGACTGATGATGATAGAACCTTTCCTGGCTATGAGCGTTATAAGAAAGAACTAATTTTCTTCGGCTTTCCTTGGGCATAGAGAAAACAAGGCAGTGAAGCATAGATAATATGGTTGGCAAGTGTCTTCTCTGGATATGCAATAGGAAAGATCTTTAGCTTGCACATATCAGCACAGCAACATTGTCTTTATATTCATTAATCATTAGTCATTAATATATTCATGGTCCTGTTATTGTTCTCCTTTAATGGACATCCATATATATTCTAACAAAGAAATCCCAAAATAGTGGTCTTAAACCAATGCACCGAAGCAACCCTCCCCATAGTGGAAAGAAATATCAGACTGGTATTCAGGGGATCCAGAAAACAACTTAGGTAACTCAGCCTGGGATTTTTTTTTTCAAGAAAAATGAAGATTCAGGGCATGGTCTATTTTATTTCTGCCAGGACATGCCTGCCCCTTCTTGCACATCTGGCCTCTACATATGCACGCCTCTGTGTACTAAATGGAATCCAGGAATAGCATTAAAAATCACTCCCCAGTATGCCAGAACCATAAGAGTGCTTGAATTAGATTAACTATCATAAAGCGAGCATGTGTGTAATCTTTTTCCTGGATTCTTCTATTGATCAGAACAATTTCTTTCTTTGGTATTCTCTCCAAATATAAAAATAAAATGCTATGTTTGGTGGGGGCAGAGGAGGAACCAGGGATGGAGAATAGGGGTTGTCATACTTCTCAGTCAGAAACTACTAGCTGGATAGGTTTCTGCCCATCTGATTGCCTCTTCTTGGACATGAGAGCATTCCTTCCAACAGGCCCCAAAACTTGCACATTTGGAAGCCATGTGTAGGAATAAACCCTTTTATTATTTCTTTGGGTATTGAAGCTTGCCTCAAAGATCCACATCTTTCTCTCCTATTTATTTACCTACTTAACTATTGGTTCTACCTTGGCTCCCCTGTCCTTTGGAAATTCATCTGCTCTTAACGGGGTGTCAAAAGTGATTGATAATGCCTCTGTAATTACCTCTGCCTGCTCTTTAAGAATATTCATGTGAGACTATCTGTCCTTGATTATTTGTGAGCATTTAATTTGTCACCATCGTTTTCTTCATTCTTCTTCACCAGCCTAAATAACTGCATCCTTAATTGTTTTTTCACTTTCTTACCAACTGTATTGAAAGTAGAGCTTCAAATAAAAGCAATAAATTCTGTACTTGCACACACCTTGCTTGTGAAGCCTCACTAAGGTCAATGATAAGTGCAAGACACAAATCAGAGCACATGTTAGCCTTAGAGAAATGTACTTTTGTGTGCTTCAATCTATTACTTCCAGCTAAGATGTCTGGATCCTAAATTAGCTCTGAATCCTATGCTTTCATCTAATGTGCCAGTCTGCAGGCCAAGTTTCTGTATTTGAAGCCAGATTCTACCCTTTGATGGACAGTTTCACTGGTGAAGGCTTTTGTTTGAACTCCATGCACAAAGCAGATGGTAAAGTCAGATTTTCAACCCAGGACCTTCATTTGTTATGTATGGAATGCTCTAGAGCACTGAATTTGCAATGAAAAGATAAAATAATTTGCTTTTCAGGGAGTAGGTAAATACTATCCATTTATTCAGATTATGGTGCCTTAGAAAACATTACAAATTAAGTCAGAGGTATGAGTGGGGCTGATAAAGCCCACTTTCACTGAAAATTAAGTTTAAAATAAATGTTGATATATAGGACACCAGAAAATTTATTGTGAGTTTTATCTTCATAGGAAAGCAGTAGACATTCAAAAGAACACAAACCCATTCCCTTCAATTTCCCCTGGTTGTAGGTAAGAACCCTATGACTGCATCATTTTTTCACTGAATATTTAGGATTGTAAATTGCTCTTTATCACAAATAACTGAAAAATCTAAGGCATTGAAATTGAACAGCAAAAATCACATGACATTTTTAAAAGCATCAGGTCCAGTTCTTAGGAACCATTAGAATTCTTTCCATAGACAATTGCACACAAGCATCCATCCAATGTAGGTGTTCATGTGTAAACATACCAAGCCATATGTAGTGGGCCTTTCCTCAATAGTATTACAGAGAAAGCTTTACTGATCATATTTATTAGGTACTCCCAAGTAAGCTCATCTCAGTTTTAGATGTTTAAATCATAGACATTTATAAGTAACTTACTGTAGTCTCCCTCCAAACAATGAAATGAGATAGTCATGGCCTATCTCTCACTTAGACATTACCTTCAGAAGAGGAGAAATCATGCTCTAAGGCATCTCTTTTATCCCCACTTGGAAAATAACTCCATTTGGTCAAAGGATCTATTCAGAGTCCTCTACACTTGCTTGTGTTTGACATAAAATCTGGACTGGTCATACAGAAGATCTTCCTTGGTTGTTTCAGAAGTCTGGTTAGGGTCAGAAAAGTGACTGGGACAAGGGGCTAATGGTCTTCTTTATTTATTGTCTTACTTGTGGAACAGGAATACTTCTACTGGTAGGAGATGCTCTCAGCACTCTTGTTGCCATTCTACAGTATTCACTACAGTAAGTCCTGCTGTTTCTTCTAACTCAAGCCTAAAGAAATATGCACTAGAGTTTATTACATTGAACCTTCCCTACGTCCCTTCTAAGATCTGGTTTTGCAGTTCAGACAGAGCATTGCAAAGAATGGCTACAGTTTCACTGCCATGATTATTTTTTCATTAAGCTCACCCACATCTTGCAGTAATTGAGTTTCCTGATTTGGAGTCCTGAAGGTTTTCAAGATTCTTTCAACCTATCAGTCATGCTAATGTCCATACCTAAATAAGGCTTGTCCAGCCACCAGCACAGATCATTATACATCCTGCACTTCTGCCCTAGGCAAGTCCCTAAGCTCCCCTTCTCTCCTGACTTGGTTATGCCTGGCACAGATGAATCCTGTAGCCACGCTAACTACCCAGAAGGTAAGCACAGAAGGATTTAATGTTGGCACTGATGTAAATTTCATACATACCACTTCCCCCTGCTCCCCCCCAGAAATGGAGAAATCACATTAAACTACCTTTGCTGGTCAGAAGGATGCCATCCTGAAAACAGTATGCTGCTGTGATCAGCTTCCAGTTTGGTGACTTCTGTGAGGACAAGGATGAGCTGTACAGCAATTAGCCATGCTGGAGACAAAAACACACATATACCAGGTACCAAAGAGGAATGCTTAGATTATTTTTTTCAACAGATCTAGTGATCTTGACTTGTGTAAAGGAAGGCCAGAATGTTTTCTTCACTTGAAGCCTGGGAACATGCTATTTAAGGACAGACATATTCAATACCACTTCTCTGCACAACCTGAGTGGTATTTTCTTTTTTTTTTAATTTATTTTTTTTAAGTGCAGAAATACTCAAATGTACCCTGAAACTTTTAAATCACTTAGCTCAATGCTTAACGACTTCAATGCTTTCTTTATTCACTTCAGGTTTTGCTCTTGAAGTGGGTATCTTGGGAGGTGGGAGCTCTTTCCTTGCATTTTTTGAAGAGTTAGGTAAATCTGAGTCTAAGCATGAAAAGCCAGTACAGAATAAATTGGTGCTTGTCATATCTTCAATAAAGGCAAGAATTTTCTGGATCATCTTAGCCACAAAGGCCAAACTGTTAGAAATCAAGGAAATTCCAAGTAGAAAGAAAAAAGATACCCACTCATATCAGCACAATGAACCCCTCCCCCCTGCCCCGTTCACTGTGCCTAAAGCAACTACAGACTACCTCATGTTTGCCACTGGTCATAACACCCACACAATTACTGCAGGTGCCTTGCAGTATGGTAGCTAATGAGGTGCTGATAATGTACGTTCAGAAAGAACCACCTCATTGAATGTGAGATTTCAAGTCTTCCTGCACTGAGAACACCTGCAAGGTGAAGGTGGCTGCTCAGGGCAGAGCTCTGCTGCCTGCTTGTGGGTAACCTTTTGGCCTCTGATTTTTGTATGAGGCTGCAACCACAGGCCAGTGGAGCAGAGGTTGCCTGGCGCTTCCCAGGACTAAGTCCTCAGTGAATTATTACAGATATTTTTGATATGCAATCATAGTTGCAAATTACTTAGCTTTTGGCAGATTGTTGCTGCAAAAACAAGCTTTGGAAGCATTAGAAGTAGAGTAAATGTTCTTGTCATGGTTTAACCCCAGTCTGCAACTAAGCAGCACACAGCTGCTCACTCACACCCCCTCCCCCCCCCCCCCCCCCCCCCCCCCCCCCCCCCCCCACTGGG